>NW_020720339.1:0-11400 GCF_900518725.1 Notechis scutatus | reverse complement strand
TTATTATTATTATTATTATTATTATTATTATTATTATTATTATTATTTGTAATGCTGGTTTCTGAATGTAATAAAAGTGGACTGGATGAAGGAGGAAGCTGTGTTGGAGACATTTGCCATCTTGAGTTATTTGTAAATAAATATATGTTTAAGAAAACAATCTCAAAATCGTACTTGACTGCAACCTGAAACTGAGTCTTGAGAGAAGACAAGGAGGAGATTATGAGAGAAGCTTCTCCAACTTGCAAAATCTCTCAGTTGGACAAGGGAGGATTCAACACTCTTCCAATGACGGAAAGAGGTGTTGGGAGTTAAAACCCTTCTCATTCCTAAGAAAATAAAATATTTTAGGATATACTGAAAAGACACAATACATTTCCCTAAAAAGAAAAGTAGAAACTCAGAGAGGCTGAAACTCCGCCCCCCTCCCACCTTTGCTAATGGACTCTGGCCTAGACCACTCTATTTTACATAACAAAGATCAGGTAAAGCTATATAGGAATTGCCCAAAGCCATCACCATCATCCAGCGAGTCTCAACCAAGCCTGGGACTCAGGACAGCCTATAGAGTTGCCCCTGCATGGCCCCATGGGAGCCTGACAACCAATTAGAATACAAGCTCAAATTCAAATCCCAACAGAGGGCATCAAACAATTGCACTCTCAGCATCTCAGCCCTTCTTTCCTCAACCAAGGCATGTGCTCCTGTCCACCATTAAACCATGTTTCCAAGCCATCACCATGTTTCCAGCATCTTTCTTCCCCACTTGGAACCGAACCCAGAAGGAGATTTCTTCCAACAGAGGCTAGACAGAAACTTCAGATCTGCTCCCTGTTATTCCGGAGCATCAGACAGGAGCAATTAGATGGTGCAAATCTCTTGAACTTTTGCAGCACAAGAAGGTTGAGATGTTCCCCTCCTTCTCCTTTGGGTTCCTTCTCCAAAAGGATCTCAGATGAATAGATCCCTATCGGGACCCCCATACCTGCCATGGCTGCAGCCTCGGAGCCTCCAACCTCTTTTCTCCCTCCTTCCTTCCCCTCCTCGATCTGGAGGAATAAGCGGCATTCATGGCCTGGGCCAAAGTCTGAATGATACTGTAGCGATGATGGACATTTATGATCCGTTTCCTGTTCCTTTTCTCCTGGGTCTCCAGTGGGGCTTTCTGGGTGCATCTTCTGCGACCTTTGACAGAAAAGATGTTCTTGGAAAGGGAACAGCGGAAATAATGATCTTGAAACGGATCTTCCACAAAGAAATGGGGTTCAAAGGCAGCATCTGTTGGCCTTTTGTTTGTCAGATAACCAAAGTTCCAAATACTATGGATGTATTTGAGAAGTATGTGCTTCTTTATTGTATACACTGCAAAATTTGTGAGGATCCAGACTTTCCCTTCAATGGGTCCTGGCAAATGCATAAGTGCTTCATGGAAAGGAAAAATTCTGTCCCAGATGGGAAGAAATTCCATAAAGTGAACAAAGACATTGACTTGTCTCCACTTAGAAAGGGCCTCCCTGAGGGATGCTGTATGTCCAGTTGTTGTGAATCGTTGTGATATAACCACACAAATTCCATTCCTGACAAGCATCGGAGGGAAAGTCCTCATGAAATTCTCTCCATTCTGTTTCTGAAGCAAAGAGGCCAATCAGGGTCCATCTGAAATAGAGGAGCAGTTGGATGATTGCTGGGTAGTGGAATCCTTCTTTGGGGAGCAATGGGTGGAAAAGGGGGAATCTCCTTTTATCATTCAGAGCCTCTGAAGGAATTCTAGCATTGATCTGAAAAAGTAATGAAGAATAATATGTTATAATGTGGTCCAGATCAACTCCAAAATATTAGTTATTGACAAACCCAATTTTGTTCTGATGAACATATTAGAATAGTTTGTTCCTTAGTCATGGTTTAAATATTTAAGACAGTTAAAATATTTAACAAGATTGTATATAAAAATGGAACACAAAATCATATTAAATAAAAAACAATTAAAAATGCAATGTGAATTTCTGTGTCACCCCTACAATTCCAACTATTAGATTCAAATTAGCAGATGTCAGATACAATGTTTGGATCTAAGATATAGGGCAGTTTTATATGCTATTTCTGAGTACTGAAATCTCTTTCTCAGCTTCTATATCCCAAATTCTTTGAGGAACAATTTTTCAGCTTCTTCTCCAGATGTACAAGAGACTAAGAGACCGCAACTCCTAACACAAATTGTCAGTTGTACAATCCAATAAGTCTTTAATTGAAATTTTGCCTGTTTTGGGACTCGCTTTAATTTTAAACCAATAATTATATACCCTGAATTTATACAAAGTAGAAATGTTATAAATTCATAACTTACTGTATCTCTGAGGGCAGGAGCTGAACTCCTTTTATCCATCCCAAAGATACTCTTCAGATCCTGTGATCTCAATAATTTTTTATACATAGACAGGACTCTTGCCAACTTGATTCCAATTGGATAAGGCAGATATTATTGATATGTGAAAATGAACATGCTAATGGAGGACCTCAAAACCTGGATAGTTTTTCAATAGTTGAATATTCAGTAGAATATCCTCTATAGGGACCTTATGGCTCTTCAGGCCTTTAATGGTGAATTTGAAGATGAACATAATCGACTAAAACATAGTTTATATGTTCCCTAATGTTCTGAAAAACAGCTCTTGAATTCTATGAAGATATTGGATCTGTTGTTCATCCCTACCACCCTGCTTACCTTAGATAGAGAAAAACACACACAAACCTGTGGGACTTTGTAGGTGCCTACAAACGTTGACATCTGGATGGAGATGTCCCTGGCAGCTTCATCAATCAGAGCCAGGAGGTTGTCCTTCCTCCCACAGCCGTAGTTGGGGACATTGGCTTCTCCAGTGGAAAGAATGTCCAGCAAGACATCTGAAGTGCGGAAAGGGCTCATATGGTTGTCATGGATGTTGTAGCCCAGGGTGAGATTGTGCAGGAGCTGGGAATTCTTGTGGATCATTTGAATAGCAAAAATTAATTTTAGGGTAATCGTTAGAGCAGAACTCTTCCTGAGGTACAAAAATAAATGAAATAAGAAGAAAAAGAGAGTGTTAGAATTGCACATGGAGGGAGTGCAACTCCATCACCCTGCATGACTTATCAAGGAGAAGGTATAGGAGGGCTGTTGAAGGGCAACATTATATATCTGTTTTAGATGTGACCACACCAATGAGATGGTCTCCAGGCCTGTAAAAGCTCCATGGATTGTACCCATCCTGGTGCTCCAAACTGAATGGGCATTTTCTTCTCAGCTTCCCACAGACTGATGGGGACACCACCAGCAGCAGAAGCAGAGGCCATCATTCATGGCATTAATCAATCCACTTCCTGTTTCTAACACAAACAACAGGAACAGTTGGAAAAATGCAAAGACTCTGAGAAGTGCCAGTGGCTTTCCTGATCTAAACAGAGAATCACTCAGTTTCATCTGCAAAGGAGACAAAGGTGCAATCAAGAGCAGAGCCTGTACCTGTCCCAAAACTTGGTCCCAGAGAGTTTCACCCAAGGAATTTATCCTTTTCTGATACAAGATCCTTTGCATGTGGCTTCAGTCTAACGCCTGCATCAAAGTCAAAAACTGGAGATATAGCATCACAGGTCTCAAAGGTCATAATTACAGCAAGAAGCAACTTCTCCTCTTGGGATCCTGAACTTTTTCTGGGCTCCATTTGCAGAGGAGAGGCTGGAATAAAACATGTTAGTAAAAATTACAGATATACCCCTGGGATCTGTTAAGTTTGAGGCATGGGTTTAATGAACGGAGACCAGACTGTAAACCGTGAACTTCAGCTCTTTATTCACAAGCATAACAGAGACAAAAAACCCCCGGCTAGCAGTCACTCTTTTATAGAGTAAGCTGCTATCCGGATAACCAATGGATAGCGTTATAGCGTTTGAACCTTGGTGCGGCCCGCCAACAGCCAATCAGATTGCTCGGGATGAACCAATCATAACTTGCCATTGTATGGGCCAATAGGAAGTGCAGGATTACGATCCTGCTTTTTAGATGAGCTTTATTAAACATCTTTATTTAGTTCATAACACCCCTCCCCCCTGGGTTCCGCTTTAGGGGCGTGGTGACATATTCCCACAGGTATGCAGGTCGCTTTACCTGCCTATTCAATTTCCGTTGTTCCACCGGTTTTTTGTTTAAGTTCGGTTCCGGTGGAACACTAGTTTCGTCTTCGCAAGGAGTTGATTCTGTGGCGCGGCTGTTGGTACCATCAAGGTCCCTTAAGTCCATTTCTGGATTGGGCGGGCATGTTTCCATGTCGGTATTCCTCCGTGGGGAGGATACCCCCGATTCCGATCCTTCGTCACGTGGTGTATTTCTTACAGGTACTCGGTTTGGCGGCCGGCTTTCCCCGATTACGTCATCGTCTGTACGGTCTTTGTCCCCCTCGGTATCCCCTCCCCCTTGAGTTTGGGAGTCTGGGGAGTCACGAGCATTGGGTTGTAAACGAGATCGAAGCTGATCTATGTGGCGTTTCCATATCTTGCCGTCTGTTGTTTTTAGGCGGTAAGATTTAAGGCCAGTGAGGTAGATTACGGCGGCTGGGACCCACAACGGTTCGCTGGAAAGGTTTTTGGCATAGACCAAGTCGCCTACCTTGAATTGGTGATACGTTCCGCTGGATCCACAAGGTTTCTCTGGCGAATAAGACGGGTGTAATCGGTCGAGGTGGGAGCGAAGCTTCCGCCCCATTAAAAGTTCGGCTGGAGTCTTGTTGGTGACACTGTGGGGGGTAATGTGCTGTAGTAAGAGTATTTTGTTCAATCTAGTGTCAATGTCCCCCGGATCCATTTTTTGTAGTGTCTTTTTAACGAATTGGACCATCCGTTCCGCCCTACCGTTTGCCGCAGGGTGAGCCGGTGAAGTTAAGGCATGGCGGATGCCCCGGTCCGCCAGGTATTGTTCGAAGGTGAGGGCAGTGAACTGGGGTCCGTTGTCGGAAACTAGAACGTCCAGGAAACCGTGTGTTGCAAATAATCTATCTAGTTTTTTAATAACAGAGTCAGTAGTCGTGCTTTTCATCTTGTGGATTTCGAGCCAGTTGGAGTAAGCATCCACGGTTAGGAAAAAAGTGTGTCCTTTAGTGGGTCCCGCGAAATCAATGTGGATGTGGGACCACGGGCCTCGAGGAGTTTCCCATTCGGTGGGAATTGCTCTCGGTGGGGCGTTGCTGACCTCTTGGCAGTTTCTACACGTGGTTACCCAGGCTTCAATTTGTTTATCGATGCCTGGCCACCACGCGTAGCTTCGAGCGAGAGCCTTCATGCGGATGATGTCCGGATGTCCTTTGTGCAGGGTTTGCAACACGAGTCGCTGTAGTCTCTCTGGCACGACGACTCTATCTCCCCATAGGATGCAGCCCTTCTGGGAAAATAGTTCCGTTTGCCAGTGTTTGAACGGCGCGAAAGTGGCGGGGGTTTCTTCGACTGGCCACCCGCATTCGACCCAACTGAGAACTTTTGCGAGGATAGAGTCCTGTTTTGTGCCGGCGGCGATATCTCTTGCTGTTAGTGGCGGCGAGTTGAGGGTTTCAATTTGCAGCGTAGTGAGGGTTGGAGCTGGGTCGCTGACGGTTTCCGGAAGTGGGGAACGGCTCAAAGTGTCAGCGTGGGGAATGGCTTTCCCCAGGCGATGCTGCAGTACGTAGTTGTAGGCTACTAGGAATTCTGACCAGCGAGTCATTCTAGGCGACAATATATGCGGGGTTGGTTTATCACCTGCTAAAATGCCAAGTAAAGGCTTGTGGTCTGTAATTAGAGTAAAGGGCCACCCGTAAACATATTCGTGAAATCGCTTCACGGCCGATACAATAGCAAGAGCCTCTTTGTCAAGTTGGCTATAGTTCCATTCAGCCTTCGATAATGTCCGCGAAAAGTACACAATGGGGGCTTCATGCCCGTTTGGTAACACGTGACTCAAAATGGCTCCAACCCCAAATGGTGATGCGTCACACGTAATATTTAATGGCAAAGTCTCGTTGTACTGCATTAGAATAGCATCGGATGTTAATAAGTCTTTCACTTTTTGAAAAGAGTGTTCTTCTCGATGTCCCCAGACCCAGGTGGCTTTCTTGTCGAGAAGTCTATGTAGGGGCTCAGCTACGGTCACCTTCTGGGACAAGAAGATGTTGTAAAAGTTAATAAGTCCCAGGAAAGCCTGGAGATCAGTCTTATTTTTAGGTCTTGGGGCGTTCTTGATTGCCCTGAGTTTGTTTTCGGTAGGGTGAATACCTTGTTTATCGAGGAGGTATCCGAGAAACTCTACCTTTTCAGTGCACAGTTGACATTTATTTTTTTTAACTTTGAGACCGGCGTCCTTAAATCTATGTAAAACCAATCTGAGACGCCTTTCAAGCTCTTCTCTATTTGGGGCAGCAATTAAAACGTCATCGAAGTACGGCACAACCCCTTTTATTCCCTGTAAAAGTCTCTCCATTAGACTCTGAAATATCCCGGGGGCTACGCTCACTCCAAATTGGAGTCTGTTGCATTTAAAGGCACCTCTGTGCGTAACGATAGTCTGTGCCTCTGCGGTTTTCGTATCAACGGGTAGTTGTTGATACACTTGTGCTAAATCCAATTTTGCGAATATCTTCCCGCCGCCCGGGGAATGGAGAAGATGTTGAACTACTGGTACGGGATAAGCGCTCTGTTGGAGTGCGTGGTTCAGGGTGGCCCGGTAATCTCCACAAATTCTTATTGACCCATCCGGTTTGATGGGCGTTACTATTGGGGTTTCCCAACGGGCATGGTCAATGGGCTCCAGTACTCCTTGGGCTATTAATTTATCAAGTTGCTCGTCGATTTTGGGTTTAAGTGCGAATGGTACCCTACGAGGCTTAAGGCGGATGGGGGCTACTTCTGGATTGAGGTTAAATGAGATAGGGGTCCCCTTGTACTTGCCTAGGTTGTCCGAAAACACGTCGTGGAATTCCTGGACGATGCTCTCTTCCCAATCGTCGCTTCCGGCCTGGTGAATGCCGGCCAACTCGATCCCGAGTGGGGTGAACCATTGTAGGCCTAGTAAACTGGGCCGGTCACCGTCGACGACAGTTAATGGGAGTGACACGGCACGATTTTTAAAAGATACTTGGACTTGACTCAATCCGACGACTGGGATCGTGTTCCCCTGGTAATCTCTGAGGATGATTTTCTGTGTCCTGAGGTCTTGACGATGGATGGCAGGGATCAGCTGTTTAAGGGTCTTCCAGGAAACCATCGAGAGGGACGATCCAGAGTCGACTTCCATCAGGCAAGGTTGGTTCTCGATGACACCTTTCACTCGGATCTTTTGTTTGTCTATTGACGAAGCGTGGCCGATAATAATAGTCTGGTGCGCCTCTTCTCATCTTGCTGGAAGAGCAGATGTTTTGCTGCTGTAGGCATGGTTGTTCCATTGGTTATTCAAACGATCCCGATTTGCAGGGAGGTTCCCTGTGGTTTGGCGGAGGTTGTTCTCCTTTCTGTTTGTGTTGGATTCCCTCTTACTTCTGCAGACCCGTGCGATGTGGCCTCTCTTCCCACAGGAACGGCAGATTGCGTCGAGGAATTTGCAACCGGATCGCGGGTGGATTCCCCACAACCCACACATGGGCGCTGAAATTTTGGAGTTCGTTGATCTCGTTCAGCCCGAAGTCTGTTAACCTCTTCTTCATCACTCTCGGACTGGGACTCGAGGTCCTCATGGTGCGCTGTTGCTGAGTGTCTTTCTAGTTGAGGCGAGGCTTCACGGGCAAATTGACGGAGCGGTGCGTTGGTGCGGTGCATTCGAGCGGCCGACTTCTTGGTTGCCTCTGCTGCAGTAGCGTCTGCAATGGCATCTGCAAGATCGATGTCCCCTTTTGCCATGATCTTGCTTTGTACTGTGTGGTCATCTAATCCCAGAACTATGCAGTCTCGCATAGCTTCTTCTAGGTCTGAAAAACCACAGAGGCCTCCCAGGTTTCTAAGGTCAGCGATGAAGTCTGCAATACTTTCACCCTTCTGCTGATCCCGTTGATAAAATTCGTGTCTCCGGACCAACGTTGGTACGGCGGGGGCATAGTGAGCCCGTAGGATAGGTTCGAGGTTGTCCCAATCCATTGATTTCACCTCAGCTGAGGGGGATATCTGTATCACACCACGTAAAAATCAGACTCACACCCACACAGAAGATGAGACATGATCACAGACCAGAAGCCGCACTGCAGCTGCATCACTACCCACTTCAAACCCATCTGAGCCATACATGAAGCGAACTGACCCCCACCATGAAGATGTGGCACGACCACGAACTCAAAGCCAAACAGCAAGATCCCAGCTCACCAGCTCAAATCCCCCAGCAGCTGGGACTAGACTAGCCTGAGCACGGCCAAGCCCCCACCTGAACAGAGCACGCCTCCAGCCAATAAGAACATGGTCAGCCCCCCAACCAATCAGAACACAGCCAAGCCTCCAACCAATGAGAACACACCCCCACCCAATCGGAACGCAGCCAAGCCCCCACCCAGTCAAGTCACACCCCCACTGGCAGTTAGAAGGAAGAAGCAGCTGAAAGCTCACATCACTCTGAGAAGCACAGAGCCGAAGAAGCAAGCCTGAAGATGATGAATGAGACTTCATCGAAACGTTGCCTAGATACTTTGAATCTACTTTGACGCAGGAGAAAACCCGAATAACCAAAGATCCACATACAAATACCCGCGAGAACCTCAGAAAACAAATATTGCACCTCTACGGGGAGGAAACCCACCATCTGACCAGGACTTATGAAAAACTTGAAGTCCAAAGAGCTTCCATTTTATGTGACCTCGCATTCCTATGCAACTGCCGAGATCAAAATTTAATTCCCACAAGCTTCCAATTGAAATTCCACACCAACACAGCAGCCACCAAACGCATCCTAAAAAGAACAGAATTGGCCCTAATTAGAAATGAACTTCACACAAAAAGATTTCTCCTAGACCAAATCAACAAAGATCTTCTCACACTTCACCTCAGACTCAGCAACAAGATTCATCCCTTACTTTGGGACAAATCCAAACAACTCGCTGTCTGGAGAGCCGAAACACAGACCACCCTCAAGACAGACACACACACCAACAAACTCAGAAAACTACAACAATGCCAGAAACCAACTCCTCTCCCCTCACAGCCACACATGAAACAAACAGTGCACAACATCTCAGACAAGATCCTCACCGAAGCCGAAACCAAGGTCCTTTCAAAAGGATTCAACTTTGCTGTTGCTCCCAAACACATCCCCACAGAAACCATCATATGCGGAGTTGAAACCAGCCTGACCAAAACCAACCCTGATGATGCTAATAGAATCAGACTTGAAATCACCAACATCCTCTGCACTAGCAAACCACCCAAAAGCAACTTATCCAAAGAAGAACAAACTGCACTACGTAACCTGAAAGAAGACACCAGCATAATAATCCTACCAGCAGACAAGGGCAACGCGACAGTGGTTATGAACACATCTGACTACCAAACCAAGTTAACCAACCTACTCCTAGACCCCACATACAAACCCCTAAAGACAGACCCCACCACCTACCTAGAAAAAACCACCAGATCCAAAATAAAAGCCTCCCCCATCAGTGAAGAAATCCAGCAAAGAATCATACCCAGAGAGAAATCATCCAGATGCCCTAAGCTTTATGGTCTCCCCAAGATACACAAAGAAGGAACTCCACTTAGACCAATAGTCAGCTCCATAGGCTCACCTCTACAAAACCTAGCCAAATTTCTCGCCAAACAACTACAGCCCTATGCAGAATCCATCAACTCACATGTAAGAAACTCATTCCAGTTCATCGAGATCATAAAGAAACAAAACTTACAACCCAGCGACCTACTAGTGAGCTTCGATGTCATATCCCTCTTCACCCAAGTGCCAATAAAAGAAGCCTTGACAGCCATCCAAAACAAATACAACCCCCCCCCAGCACATCCTAGATCTGACCAATCACTGTCTATCCAATACATACTTCACCTACAATGGACAAAAATACAAACAAATAGAAGGAGCACCCATGGGATCACCCCTCTCACCTGTCATCGCAAACCTCTACATGGAACACTTTGAAACACAAGCTCTAGAAAAATATGATCACAAACCCAAACTCTGGCTCAGATACGTAGATGACACCTTCATAATCTGGCCACACGGGAAAGAAAAACTGAACAACTTCCTCACACACCTCAACAGCCTACACCCCAAAATACAATTCACCATGGAAACAGAAGCTAACAATCAACTTCCCTTCCTAGATGTCTTGGTATACAAAAAACCCAATGGCTCCCTAGGACACACCATCTACCAAAAGAAAACACATACAATCTACACGCACTCTCACACCACCACCCAGCACAGATCAATTCCGTAGCTGAGACACTCATCTCCAGAACAAAATGCTTAGCTGATGAACAACACCTAAAAACCGAACTAAACACTCTCACCAACGTACTAACAGCCAATGGATTTCAAAGAAAGAAGATCACCCACCTAATCCAAAAAGAAACCCCAACCAAAATCCAAGACAGAGAACAAGAGAACGGCAAAGCCCTCCTCCCATATATAAAAGGCACTACAGACAAAATCAGCAAGATCCTCCAAAAACACAACATTAAAACAGCATTCTGCACAAACAGAAAAATATCCACCATCCTAAGAAACCCTAAAGACAAAATCGAGTTAGAAAACCAAGGAGTATATGAAATCCCTTGCACTGCCTGCCTCACCACATACATTGGACAAACTAACAGAAGAATAAGTGCACGCGTTGAAGAACATAAGAACTCAATCAAAAAAGAAGAACCAACCTCTTCCCTGGTCCAACACCTCAAAGCCACAGGACATGAGATTGACTTTAAAAATACCAGAACTATCGCCAAAACTGAACACTTGAGCAGCAGAATAATCAGAGAAGCCATAGAGATAGAAAAACGCCCACACAGCATGAATAAAAGAGATGACACCTCCCGCTTACCAGCCATTTGGAAACCCGCCCTCATGAACAGACGAGTACCCAACATGATAAATGACACCAGACCCACACCCATGAGGGCCACACAAGATGCCACCACCACACTTCCACGTAAAAATCAGACTCACACCCACACAGAAGATGAGACACGACCACAGACCAGAAGCCGCACTGCAGCTGCATCACTACCCACTTCAAACTCCTCTGAACCATACATGAAGCGAACTGACCCCCACCATGAAGATGTGGCACGACCACGAACTCGAAGCCAAACGAACACAGACCCAGACCCCAAACTCAAAGCCATATTAAAAACCCAAAATGCTACATCACAGCCACCCGCTCAGGACATCACATCAGAAAACTCAAGAAATTACACCTC
>NW_020720335.1:0-11416 GCF_900518725.1 Notechis scutatus | reverse complement strand
CGGAGTACACGGGAGCGGGCACGTTGCTGTATGGTTAGGTCAGGGCGACAACGGAGGTTCTTATGGTTGGTGTTGGTTTTGGCGAGTGAGTTTATAGTATAAATGAATTTACGTTTGCTTGATTCATTTTTGCAAATGACTCTGCACAGGCGTGGGGCCACAGAGC
Organism: Notechis scutatus; assembly: GCF_900518725.1. The sequence goes on along the minus strand of NW_020720335.1, from coordinate 11,250 downwards.
CGTCACTGTTATTGAGCTCTCGGCCAATGCGTGAAATGTCAAGTATTTCATCAGCGGAGATGGTTGATGCTTGATAATCCCTGATGATGGATAATCCCTTTCTGAATGGAAGAATTTGATGATTGTCTATCAATAATTTGAAGATTAAATATCTATCAATAATTTGATCTGAAAAAGAAATCTGTCCTACTATAATTCTATAGGCAATTTTCTTGCATTTGGTGGTCACAGTGGGAATGGTGGGAAGGAAATGGAAATCATTTGGCCAATAATATAATAATTAAAGGTAGACAAGACCAACATTTTCAGTGTCCTTGGGATGGTTGATAGTCAAGAACAAAATTGCTTTATGCTAGCCAATGAAAATAGAAAGCCAGGAAAATATGAATTTGAAGATTTTATAGATAGGTCATAAACTTCCTGAGAGTATTTGAGAATGGGGTGGCAGGAGGGTAGCCAAAGAGTAATTAAGTTTTGCCCTTGAGTTCAACTATCAGCAATCTGTTAACAGGAGAAAGGCCAAGGAAGAAATATAAGCATTATCAAAGTTTTAGAGCTAGACCCAGCCTATATATTTGGAGCTGAATGCAGGGCAAGGAGCAAGAACAACAGAAATACAAATGCCGAGACAAACCGTAGCATCCAAGAGCAGGTCAAGGGCTTGGAATTTGCTTTGCTGTAGCTCCAGGTACTAGCATGGAGTATTTTGCAGCCATTCGTCCATTGTGTCCTGCTATTTTTGTTCATAAAGTAATCTTGCCAACATATATAACATCAAAGTTCCAATTTTTTTCCAAGTCTTTTTCCATTAAACTGAAAAGAACTTTCTGGTTTTATCTTTATATTCACTTGAAGAATCTTCTGTATTAGAATATCCATCCTACTCCAATATTTCTTTGCTTTATCACATGTCCACCATAAATGTTAGAAAGTTTGTATTTGCATTTCCAAAATTCATTTGAAATACCTTTCAACATTCTTGATAACTTATCTGTTAAATACCAATAATACATCATCATTATAAAAAGTTTCTTTTAAATTGTAATTTAATGTAAATTTTAAATCTTTCATCCAATATTATCCCATTCTTCAAGCTTTACCTTATAGCCAAAGTTCCTTACCCAATAAATCATACAATGCTTTACACATTCACTTTCCAAATTCAAATTCAATAATGTTTTATACATCTTAGCAATAATATGTTCAACACTACCACACAGTAGGATTTCCAATTCATTTTTCACAAAGTCAAACCCATAATTCTTTTTGTCTAATTTAAATATTTATTTCAATTTTAAATATGTAAACGAATGCCAGACATGTCGTTCTGACAGACAGTGGCTTCCAAGGTCGACTTGGAAGTTGCTTTTCTGTAGCTCCAGCTACTAGCATGGCTCAACTCAAGGTACTATACCTTCTCTCCCTACTGTTTATTGGTTTTGCTTTGCATTTCATACTTCCAGTGTGTTCTTGGACTAGGTGTCCTGATAGCCTTTCTCCTGTCTTTGTCTGAATCAGCCCCCACCTGCTCAGACTCAGTGTATCTTGAAGCTTTCTTAGATATTTTATTGCTAGCCAGCTCCCCAGGCTAATTGTCCAGCTTGTCTGCTTCTTCAGCCTCTGATTCAGGAGATTCAAAGGAGACCATAGCAACAACAGCAACAACAATGAAAACTGAACCTGTTTCTTCAATTATTGGCAGGGGGATTGGTCTATCATAACCATTAGTCTTTTAAAGCCCCTCAACATCTTCCAAAAACTGAAAAAGACTAAAATTTATGACTCCGTTCTCTTGAGGAAGGATTTGGGGGCACAAAAAAGTGCTGTAGCCCATGTGCTACAGACAAGTTGTGTATAGCTGAACCAAATCTGCTCAGAATTTACTGTTTTGCAATTACTCATTTAATAACAGAAAAAAATTCAAACCTACACAAAGCTGCACTTAACAAGGTGTTTGCATTATGAGAAACAAATTTCACTTTGTTCAATTAATGGTTAAAGAAGAGCTTGTGTAGCCTTGTGGTAGCTGTTTAATGTGATTTGGAGAATGGCTAAATGCTCTAACATGTGCAGCTGGCATATTTTGAACAGTCTGTTTGGTCCCTGAGGATTGTAATTTATGAAAAACAGCTCATCTCAGGAGTTATTTCCTGAATATTGAAGTTTTGCATAAAACTTTCGCTAATCCAATTTAGTTCCCCTAGTGACACTCAAGATGGAATGGTAATTTAAGGCCTGGAGAATAACACCTTAGGAAAAAAGAAGGTAAGTATATCCAAAATACAGATTTCCACTGCAGGCATACTCAGTACTAAATTAGAATTGTATATAATGACACATTGTTTATAGGCTACATTTAACATTTGGCCATTCTGAATCTCCCCAAAATGGCATAGGATTAATGAGTTGATATCAAGAACTCTTAGGAGACACAAAGGACTCATTCTCATGTCATTGTCTCTATGACATGAAGATGCCCTGCTAACCATTTTTAAAGGATACATCCACAGGATATTTAGTCTTTGTCTCATTTCCAGCTGACAGTGAATGCAACTTAGTTGTTTTTCATCTTCTCCTGGTACAAGTCTTGCCTATATATGAATTAGGATACTTCAGCAATTATGAGTTTCATGATGAGGTCAAAAGTTAGGATCTGTCTAGTTTATATTTTGGACATACCACCTGATTTCTACAGAGATATTTACCCCATGTAATTCCACTTTCCAAAAATACTGATTAGATCTTATACAATCTTTTTTAAAAATGCAATATATATGGATTTAGCATTCCTGTCACACAGGTTGGTTTGAAATGGAAAAGAAAGTCAGATTCAGTTAATTGTGGGTTGGGAATTCTGTCACCAACTAGTACATTCATTTTTGCCTCCTTTCAACAACATGGACACACTCTTTAGTGATGTTATTGCTGTAGTGGTGCCATTTTGTTCACTCATCTTTCAAGATCCTGAAGCACCAGGGAACTAATAGATGACTGGAAAAGAGCAGACATAGTTCCCATCTTCAGAAAATGAAAAAAAAATGGATCCAGGAAACTAAAGATCTATCAATCGGACATCAATATTTAGAAAGATTCTGGAAAAGATAATCAAACAATGAATCTGTGAACATTTAGAGGCAAATAAAGTCATAACCAGAAGCCAACATGAGTCTGTCCAAAACAGACCCATGTTGGGCCTGTAACAAATCTTATTGCATTACTTGACGAAGTGACAAGATTAATGGACCAACAAAATGCTGTAGATATAATTTACTTGGATTTCATTAAGGCATTTGATAAAGTAGACCATAACCTATTATTTGATAAGATAGAAAAATCTGGGTTAGACAGTATCACCACTAGATGGATTTGTCACTGGCTGACCAATCACACTCAACATGTAATCCTTAATCTACATCTACATGGAGGGAAGTATGCAGTAGGTTATCCCAAGGATCTGTTTTAGGCTCAGGTCTCTTCAATGTCTTCGTCAATGATTTAGATGAGGGGATAAAAGAGGAACTCATAAAATTTGTAGACAACACCAAGCTGGCAGGAATAGCCAAAACTCCAGAAGATAGGCTCAAGGTACAGAAAGATCATTACAGATGAACACTGGGCCCTACCTAACAAAATGAAATTCAATAGTGAGAAAAGTAAGGTTCTGCACTTATGCAAGAAAATCAAATGTACAGAAGACCAGGAGGGAAGTATATTTGATGTGACACAGAAACAGAAGAACCTCTTACTACTGCCCCTTTTCCATTCCTGTGACCTGTTAGGCTAGTTTTGGACTTAACACTCTTTCAAAATAGCACTGTGCCATGCTCAGAAATTGTCTAACAGGTTATGGGTCCATGTTCACAACTTTAGCCTCTTAGCAATTTGACAGGTGGCTAAACCTACTATTCGAAGCACCCTCTTACATTTGCCTCTTTGCATCCCACTACACATTAGGACAGCAATTAGTGATGGTTTTCCATCTGGTGGTGATACTTTGTGGGAAGTTGTAAGAATTAAACATCAGGGCAGGAAAGTTTTGGGCACTCCTCGTTTCTACCAACTCAAAAATTGGAGGCTAGCATATTAATATGGTCATGAAAAAAGTCTAAACTCCCAAACTGAGAAGCACTTCATATCAACATACTATTGCTAGCAACAAAAGCTGTTTTAAACTGCTATTGCCTTACATTGCAATATTTATATTGCAATCCAACATGGCCATATGCATGGCTGGGATTATGCAAGATATTTAACTGGGTCATTTAAAGGTTGAGCGTGTGGTACAAGTGCACCAGGATTACTTCACAAGTAAGTAGGTTAACCATATGGGTTACAAACATCCAGAAAAGCACTGGATGGCAGCTAAGATACACAGAAACCCAGCTCTTTGTTGCCATTTCATGAACATATGAATATTTGCAGTTGAAATGTAGTATGTCTAGAAGTAATCTAAAAAAAATCCTGGATTTGTTTTTAATTATTGAATTGTAGTTACCCTTTTAGTTCCATTCTGAGTAGTTGCTAGAACTCTTGTGTTTTTTGTTTTATCTCACCATCCTGAAAAATTTCTGCAAACTTAACAATTTAATTCCTCACCAATAACACCAAGTCATTAACCAAATTATTTAAAAACATTGATTACAACCTTAATTCTGAGGAACACTGAATTCCTCTCTATTGTGGAAGAAGTCTATTTGTTGCTTAATTTACTGCTCCATGTTCTCAGTCCATGAAAAGATCTGTTTCTTACTGTAAGTTTTTCTCAAGAACTTTGATGAACAACCAGAATACTTTTAAAGTTCATTTATACAAAAATTGTTCAATTATTTCTACAAAAGTTCAGAAGGTGGGGAGACAAGAAGGATATTGATTATTTTTCAGCAAGACTTATTTGTCTATGACCTTGATAATTTTCTGTTAAATACTAGTTTCTACTCATGTATCTGAAAAGGAAAAAAATCAGTAATATAGCTTTACTAACATGGACAACAAAGTGAACAAGCATATTAATGATTAGTGATTGTATAATAACTAGCCCTTTGGAATCTTTGTATTTAAAATCGCATCCAGATCAGTGATTATGTTTTCATTCTTAGATTACAAACAATAAAAAAAACCTCAGGAAAGATGCTTAGCTATTGTAAATTGTTTTTATGCTATTGAGCGGAACCATTTTTCCTCACACTGGTGTACTTAAACTTTGAATCTGGTCTATTACTGCTAAATTTCCCTCAACAAATCATTCATGACTGAAAACAGCAGCCTCTCTGTTTTGCAACCTTAAAAAACCTTGATCTTGCCACAAATATTTTGAATTATACCCTGCCAGAGTCCATATGGATTTGAATGGCTTATAAATATTGCTAAATAAATACATAGATAAATCCACTCAATTCCAGATGGATACAAACCTGGTATAAGTCTTCTCTATGTTTTGTGAAGGTTAAAAGTATGGGGAACATAAGAACATAGATATAAGTACCACTCCCACCATACTTTGAAGCCTCACATATATGCCTAGTTCTATTAAAAGTCTGCAAAAGCCTTATCTGGAAAATGTGCAGGAAGTTAATCTGTTTAACTGAGTGATTCTATATCTTAGATAAGTCTGTAGAAGAATGATAAAGGTACTCCTTGTGATGAGCCTCAAAGATATGTTCTCTGAAATTTTTTGAGAACCAGCCATCTCTTGCCAACTTTTTAAAAAAATAAAGTGCTTCATCATAGTCTTCCCTAGAAATCTTATATGTCTTGTTATCCCAGAGGAAAATGAAACAAAGATTGTGTATCACCTGACAGCCCATATATCAAGCTTCATACAGTAACTGATAGCAGATGATGCTTACTACACAATAGGAAGAGATGAGCTTTCATCAAAACTATATGATAGGCAGAGAAGGGTTTTCCATATGCATTACCCAGTAACGTCCAAATGTAAATGAATTTCATGATAAAAATATAGAAAAATCACAGTACATTTATTCACACAATATAAGAGAACTTATACTTTAGCCTTTCTCATTGAGTTATCCTTTGCCAAGCCCAGTCATTACTGGAACAAGAGAAAGACCCACCAGAATAATGAGAACTGTCTTCACTATCTTATATATTTTATTGCTGCTGGATATTTTGTAGTAGGGAAAACAGAGGGCTAAGCCTGTATAAATCATTTTCTAGGTATAAAGCAAAGTCAACATCATAGGGCAGGGTAAAATGGGGGTTGCAAAACCATTCTGATGGATGTTGTAAATAATTTACAATGAAAGACTCTTTGTTAGCTAATTTCTAAAGAAGTGTGGAAATGGGCTTATGTTCATAAATCTGTAATTAATATGTGTAGTTATGAGGCATAGTTACTCATGGTTAATTAAAGGCATGTTATTCATATTGTGACGTCAGTGCCTGCAGCATTTTATTTATGGTCATTATATGGAATGCCCCTTTCCTTTCTCAATTTTGAAACTTAGCATTTCCTTTCCTTTTTGAAAAGTGTATTTCTCACTCTTAATATCACGTTCATACATTTTTAAAATGCTGCCCTTTTAGGAATGAAAGTGAACAGCCCAGAAGCAGGAATAATAAAGTAGGCTTCCCCAGCCTAGCACCCTCCAGCCTTACTGATGCTGCGGGGATTTCTGTTAAGTCAAATACTTCTAGAGAGTAGAAGGCTGGAGAAGAAACAGAAAAAAAATATAGGCAAATGATTTTCCCTCATCCTTCCTTTTCCATAAGTATGGTCCCTGCTCCTTCATCATATCTGCATAATTTTTAAGTTACTACAATTGTGCTGGATTGGAATAATTGGCATAATAATTTGGGGAGAGGTAAGTATAATATTTTTAGGAGGGAACGAGGTTTTATACTTGGAATCTACACAGCCAGACAAAGAGAGAAAATATTATTTTCTTAAACATTATGAATGGAAGAATATTAAGAGATAACAGATAATCAGAGTTGGAAGGCACCTTATAGGTCATGTAGTCCAACCCGCTCTCCTGCCCAAGCAGGAGACCCCACACCATTTCTGACAAATGGCAGTCCAATCTTTTCTTGAAAGTCTCAAGTGATGGCGCTCCTACAACTTCCGAGGGCAAGCTGTTCTGTTGGTTGATTGTTCTCACTGTCAGAAAGTTTCTCCTTATTTCCAGGTTAAATCTCTCCTTGTTCAGTTTCCATCCATTATTCTTTGTCTGGCCTACAGGCATTTTAGAAAATAGCTTGACCCCTTCCTCTCTGTGGCAGCCCCTCAAATATTGGAAGACTGCTATCATGTCTCCCCTGGTCCTTATCTTTACTAGACTAGCCAAGCCCAGTTCCTGTAACCGTTCTTCGTATATTTTAGTCTCCAGTCCCCTAATCATCCTGGTTGCTCTTCTCTGTACTTTTTCTAGAGTCTCAACATCTTTTTTATAATGTGAGGAACAAAACTGGATGCAGTACTCCAGGTGTGGTCTTACTAAGATGAAAACTCTTCAAAGACACAGGGGAAACAGCATAATTTATGATGGATGCAATATCCCAGGGGTCATGTCAGTGGTGCATTTCAACAAATTTTACCACCGGATCGGTGGGCGTGGCTTGGTGGGCACGCTTTGCACAGGCGTGGAGGCTTTCTGACTCACCTCCTGCAATCCTGCACTCTCCCTGTCGCTTCAGCAGCTGATGCACAGCAATCTGATGTGCCGCACAAAGCAGTTGCACTTCAAAAGCAGGACATAAAGGTTAGTATGGGAGCCCGGGCGGGCGGGTGGGCCCAACAGCAGAGGGTCAGAGAGAACTGGTTCAGTCTCTGCTACTCATCGATGCTACTGGCTGGGCAGAACCAGGCTGAAATGGTAGAATACCACCACTGGTTCATGTGATCACTATTTGTGACCTTCCCTGCCAATTTCTGGCAAGCAAAGTCAGTGGGGCAAGCTGGATTGGCTTCCATCTGCATGATTCACTTAATAACTTAATAACACACTTAGCAACCATGGCATAAAAGGCTGTAAAATCAGGCTTGACTCAATAACTGCCCTGCTTAGCAATCGAAATTCTGGTCCCCATGGGGTTATAAGTCAAGCAAGTATTTATTTATATTATACTATTATACCAGTAATCAGTTTTCTGCCACAGACATTAAGTAAATGACATGGTTGGTAAATGAATCTGTCTTCCCCATTGGCTTTGCTTTTCAGAAACTAACTGTGATTATATGAACCTGGGATGATACAACTGTTGTAAATTCAGAAATACACAAATTTTGATCATGTGACCATGGGGACTCTCTGATGGTCATAAGTGTGAGGACCATTTGTAAGTCACTTTTTTCAGCACTGTTGTAACTTTGAACAGTCACTAAATGAACGGTCATAAGTCAAGGATTACCCATACTTAGGTAGCCTTCTTTAAAATGTCAAACAAGGCTTTGTATTTGTGACTATGGGGACAATGTGCTGACTTGGCTCTATCCAGTTTATTGTAAGAATGGAATGGAGTAGAGTATAACACGATATAATTCATCAACATCATCATCATCATCATCATCATTATATCATCATCATAATCCCTGGATGGTCAAATGCAAATTCACATGGAATTGATAGCAGCAAATCAGTGGCTTTTAACTCTTAGGAATGTTCCATTTCAAGTAGTACAAAATTAAACATAAAAAATGGGATCACAAAGTGATATGAAAGTTGTGAGTTTAAAATGGGAAAGTACAAAACCAATATTTTGCTGAAAATGAAGGAATCTACAGGAAACCAGCACTGTCACACATCAGTTTATATTGGGGCAAGAAAAAAAGGTTGCATTCCCGACTCATTTTGTTAATTATTTTGAATCTTTCTTAAAAGATTCTTCTAACAAAGCAAGGCATTGAAAAGAGGGCAGTGGTTATGGGATTTTCCTGTCACTTTTCCAAACAAAAATAAAATGTCCATTATAAGCAAAGCCTCTCTGACTACATAGTCAGATTGGTAACCCACTTTTGTTTTACTTCCCACATCTGACTCAGATCAAATTAAATTCAAGCAGAGTTGACTGACTGTCATGTTCATACTTCTTCTGTGGCAAAAGTAATAATTCTCAGACAACTGAAAGTATCAAATATCCCCTTGCAACATATATTTATAATATTAATTTCACTCTGTATGTTGCAGCTGAAATCTAGGAGTTAGTTTTTGACCTGTGTATCTCAAGCTTTTCACCTCTGGCTTTAATTGAGAGGAATATTGCTGGGAACATTATTTAGCATTGACTAGTAGGGATTCTGGTTCAACATTCTTTATCATTCAACAGTTTCAACAACATTTGGACTGCCCATAAGGTCCTACTATTGGTCTAACCTACAGAAAGGTGAGAGATGCTGCAGGTCTGAATTGCAACTCCTAGCATTCCCAGTGGTAAAGAATGCTGCCAGCTTATATTAATATTGAAAGAACTTTTCAAGGAATATAAAAGGAGATAAAAAAATATTTCCAACTAAACTGCTTATTTGGGTATTCTGTATATTTATTATGTTTTTGTATAAATGCTGATGAATCAGTTCTTTTGTGTGTAGTTTTTGTACATAGCATTTCAAATGATTTGTTATAATTTGGAGATATATATATGCAGGTCTTGGCGTGTTCGGGTCTTTTTCCGTGTAAGATTGAGAGTATCTTGGTGACGTTTCGACTAGGTCCCACTCACCATCTTCAGGCTGCTGCTTTCAGCTTCGTGCTTGTACAAGCAAAGCATGATTGGAGCTGCTGTCTCTCTATAAATACTCTATAAATACTCGAGTTAGAAAACCAAGGAGTATACGAAATCCCATGCCCCACCTGCCCCACCACATACATCGGACAAACCAACAGAAGAATAAGTGCACTCATTGAAGAACACAGGAACTCAATCAAAAAAGAAGAACCGACCTCTTCCCTGGTCCAACACCTCAAAGCCACAGGACATGAGATTGACTTTAAAAATACCAGAACTATCGCCAAAACCGAACACTTCAACAACAGAATAATCAGAGAAGCCATAGAGATAGAAAAACGCCCACACAGCATGAATAAACAAGATGATACCTCCCACCTACCAGCCATTTGGAAACCCACCCTCATTAACAAACGAGTACCTAACATGAAGAATGATACCAGACCCACACCCACGAGGGCCACACAAGATGCTACCACCACACTTCCATGTAGAAAGCAGACTCACACCCACACAGAAGATGAGACACGACCACGGACCAGAAGCCGTACCGCAGCTGCATCACTACCTGCTTCAAACCCTTCCGACCCATATATGAAGCGAACTGATGCCCACCATGAAGATGTGGCACGACCACGACCACGAACCCAAACAACAGGATCACAGCTCACCAGCTCAAATCCCCGGGCAACTAAGACTAACATGAGCACAACCAAGCCCCCACCTGAACAGAACACACCCCCAGCCAATCAGAACACAGCCAACCCCCCTACCAATCAAAACACAGCCAAAACCCCAACCAATGATAACACCCCCCCACCCAATCAGAACACAGCCAAGCCCCCACCCAATCAAGTCACACCCCCACTAGCAGTTAAAAGGAAGAAGCAGCTGCAAGCTCACATTACTCTGAGAAGCACAGAGCAGAAGACACAAGCCTGAAGATGATGAATGAGACTTCATCGAAATGTCACCTAGATACTTCCAATTTTACGTGGGAGAAAACCCGAATAACCAAAGATCCATATATGTATGTATGTATGTATGTATGTATGTATGTATGGCATTCAGCTTTGTTCGGGTATTTTCCCACGTCATAGTAGTTGTGCTTTTAAAGTTGTAGCGACGTTTCGGCAGAATCTCATCTGCCATCATCAGGCTTCTGTATAGTGTTCATCTGTGAGTCAGGCTTTTACAGTGGTTTCAGATTTGAATTTGGGGCAGCCTATTGCTGTGCCAGAATGGTTTTTTCTTCATCCTGATTGGTTGAGAGTCTTGGTCTGTGTTTATTGGTCTTGGAGTTTGCTGTGTTCTGCTTGATTGGTGTTTCTAATATCTTCTGTCTGGTTTTTTTGGCTCTTTTTGTATCTTGATTGGCTGGCAACATTGTGTTACTTTATTGGAGGCCTTTAGTGCAGCTTGGCTCCGGGTAAATGGACGGCTATCATTAGTTAGGAAGCTAGGTTTCATCTGGGTGCCTGGTTGGGGTGTGTTTGAGCTGGAGGTATCAGGGGGGATCTGTTTGTGCCCAGGTGTTTGCCTGGCTTGTGGTGTGGAGATTTTTTT
>NW_020720334.1:0-11418 GCF_900518725.1 Notechis scutatus | reverse complement strand
AGTTAAAAATGTTTTCTCTGTGCCCCCAGAAGCATCAAGAAATGTCGTCTCGTGAGGGCGGAGCTGACGTTGCGACGATACGACATGCAATCTCGGAGGTTTGAGATTGCAGCCGATATCTTTGCCTCTGGACGGTCCCAACAGACCTAAACCGTCCCGAAGAGACGGTGATAGTGAAGGGCGCATCCTGTTGATCCCAGGGATATCACAAAGTCCCTGGTCAATCCAGGTGAAGCCCTTCTTGCCAGCGGCAGAGAGGCAGCCATTAAAGCTGCTGAATTTGGGACAGCTCCGGAACGGAAGAGACTGGAAAGAGAAAGTGTGTCGGTTTGGTGAGAACTTTTTTTTAATCATTATTCTAAGACTTAAAGGGACACCCTAAGGAAAAGAAAAAAATCTGTAAAAGTTTTGACAGAACTGAATAAGTGGCGGTTTTTAAAGGAAACTTCAAAGTGAGGCTTGACTTTTTATTTTTAGTTTTTACTGGATTTCTATTGCGATTTAGCATTTGCTAATTGGACTGGCTTCTTTTTTATTTACATTTTTTTTTCTTCTCTTTTTTGATTCTGCAACATTTTAGGTTAGAGGCTCCCTTTAGTTACTTTTCCTCTTTTATATATAGATTTTTTCCTTTTTTAAACTTCTATTACGTTTTGCCTGGGAAAGGAGGGGGAAAAGTGAGAGTAAAGAAACTTTGTAACACTGCCAACTAGAGGCTTGAAAATATTTTAGACGAAACTGAAAAAGCTGAGAAAGAAAGACCAGAGACTCCCTTTCAAGGACATTGCAACGTGATAAGATAGAGGGAAGAGCACGGGATAGTGTTATTGCAGGTGTTCTTCTGGATTTCTATCAATAATGGAAGCTTGGTTTTGAAATCTGTGGACAAGAGAGTTATAATAAGAGCCTTGGATGATTAAATAAAGTGCAGTGTGTCCTTTTTATTTTTTTAAGTTGTGCTTCCCCTCCTTACCAACTTTACTGTACTCTTTTCTTTAAAAAAAAACTTTATTTTTGTAATATTTCTATTTTTGCTTCTTATTTTAAAGGGAAAGCCTCAAAATTTTCCTTTTTTTTTCTTCTTTGGGATTTTTTGCTTTTTCTATCCATACTCTTGGTTCATTTTTATGTTTTTCATTTTTTTCATTTTTGAGACCTCTTAATTGGACTAAGGTGGTGAAGAACCTGAAGAATTGTAGTTTATTAAACTATATGTACCAACAACAACTCCCAAAACAAAACAAAAAAGCAGATTACCCATAACAATAAGGAAACTTCAATCCAAAAAGAGATCACTCTGGCGGAAAAACAAATCTGGTCACGTTGCCAATTTCAAAAGCCGATACAAAAATTTATGCCACCAGATAAAGACCGAATGCATCAATTATCACATTAAACAAGAGGAAAACCTTCTAAGCACCAATTCCACCCGTGCTTTTTACAATTTTGTAAACAACAAACTAAAAGACTCAAGGTCTATCCCACCCTTGATAGGACCTGATGGTAAAGACTGCAACGACGACACCACTAAAGCCAACATCTTTAACACATTCTTCAGCTCAGTATTTGTAAACAGCAATGGATCATGCCCAGTATTTCCTAGCCGTACCACAGATAACAACAATGATCTAATACATATCGATTTTACAGAAGACAATGTTGAAAAAGCACTACGCAATCTAAAACCATCTCTATCTATTGGACCTGATGGAATATGTGCCTACTTCTTAAAAAAGCTATCCACTGCCATAGCCAAACCTCTAAGCATAATCTTTGAAAAATCTTTCAGGACCAGCTCCTTGCCTAACCTATGGTCACAAGCCACAGTCATCCCCATCTTCAAAAAGGGAGACCCAAGCCTAGTTGAAAATTACAGGCCAATCTCCTTATGCTGCGTCACCTGTAAAGTCATGGAATCAATTATTAACCAATCCATCATCCTCCACTTAGAGACAAACAACCTACTCTCCAATAAACAATTTGGTTTCAGAAAAAAACTATCCTGTAATCTGCAACTCTTACACTGCAAAAACATATGGACGACACAACTCGACCAGGGCAAAGCAATAGACGCAATCTACATAGACTTCTGTAAAGCCTTTGATTCAGTGGTACACGACAAACTACTCCTAAAAATAAAATCCTATGGTATCTCTGGACAACTGAATAACTGGATAGAAGCATTCCTGGCAAACAGACAACAAATGGTCAAAATTGGGAGCGTCCTATCAAATTCTGTACCTGTCAATAGTGGTGTCCCCCAAGGCAGTGTTCTAGGACCAACTCTCTTCATACTCTACATAAATGACCTCTGTGATCATATTAAGAGCAATTGCGTTCTTTTCGCTGATGATGTAAAGCTGTTCAATACCACAGACAATACTGCTACCCTTCAAAAAGATCTTGACTATGTATCAGAATGGTCAAACAAATGGCAACTTCAAATCTCAACAAATAAATGCTCTGTCTTACATATTGGCAAAAAAAATCAGAAAATAAAATACAAGCTGAATAGTCAAGATCTTGTTGATGACCCAAGCTCTGTAAAAGGACCTTGGAATACTCACCTCTAATGATCTAAGTGCTAGAGCCCACTGCAACTACATAGCCAAAAAGGCATTAAGAGTTGTTAACCTAATCCTACGTAGCTTTTTCTCTGGTAATATCACACTACTAACCAGAGCATACAAAACATTTGCTAGACCAATACTCGAATACAGTTCATCAGTCTGGAACCCACATTATGTATCTGATATTAGCACAATTGAGAAAGTCCAGAAATATTTCACAAGAAGAGTTCTCCACTCCTCTACTCATTGTAGAATACCTTATGCCACCAGACTTGAAATTCTAGAACTAGAAAACCTTGAATTACGCCGTCTTCGGTCTGATTTAAGCATGGTATATAAAATCATACATTGCAATGTCCTACCTGTCAATGAATACTTCAGCTTCAACCATAACAACACAAGAGCACACAATAGATACAAACTCAAAGTTAACCGCACCAAACTTGATTGCAGGAAATACGACTTCAGCAATAGAGTGGTCAATGTCTGGAATACTCTACCCGACTCTGTAGTTTCTTCCCCAAACCCCAAAAACTTTAACCTTAGACTGTCTACTATTGACCTCACCCCTTTCCTAAGAGGTCTGTAGGGGGTGTGCATAAGCGCACCAACGTGCCTACCGTCCCTGTCCTATTGTTTCTCTTATTCTTCTTTTATTTTTCTTATATGTACCCATTTCATGTATTCACAACTATGTATACACTTATACTTATTATCTTGTAAACAATTGGCAAATCAAATAAATAAATAAATAAATAAAGAATTCTTTTCTCTCTCTCTCTTTTTTTTAAAAAAAAAAAATTGTTTCTTCCCTTCCTTTTTACTTAACTATTGATTGGATTAAGGCTTAGAAGAACCTGAAGAAATTTTCTCTCCTTTTCTTTTTATTATTATTGGGCTTTTTTTTCTCTACCATTTTTATTTTTCATCTTGAATTATAATTGGCTACCTCATAATTGGATTAAAGTTCAGAAGAACCTGAAGAAATTTTTTCTCCTTTTCTTTTTATTACTAGTGGGCTTTTTTCTTTTTACTATTTTTATTTTTCACTTTGGATTATAATTGGTTATTTTATAATTGGATTAAGGTTCAGAAGAACTTGAAGATCTTCAATTGTTTAAAATGAGCAGGAAATTGATACCTTCTGGCTCCTCAACTTCTACTTCCGCCTCCCCACCATCTGGAAGACAACGTTCAATCCAGACAATGTTAAAGCAAGACAAAGAACAAGAAAAAGTGACTCTACAGATGATCATGCAAGGAATCCAAGACCTTAAAACAAAATCAGACACTATTGAAAAGAGAATAGAGAACATTGAGCAAAGAACAGAGAATATTGAGCAAAGAATAGGGAAAACTGATGAAAAAGTGGAGAATATTCAACAAATGATGGTGAAGTATGATGAGAGATTCCAAAAAATTGAAGAAGAAAAACAAAGAGACAAAAAGATTGGAGACATTGATACCAGATTAACAGTGGTTGAACAAGATAAAAGTGGGATGCTGAAATGGGAGATGGATAAATCAGAATTTTATCTCAGATTTCAAAACATAGCGGAAGAAAAAGGACAAAATCTAGCTGAGATGCTGGATTTGGAGGCTACGGTTGCCCCGTAGAGGCAACTGAAGACAGGGGAGATCCGGGTAGGGGTTTGGGGGTATTGCAAACCCCTCCTCAGCCGGCACAACTCCCTTTTCCAAAGGCAGTGGAGCGGCAGTCAGCAATGGCCGCCACAAAGAAGCTTGCAGCCGGACAAGATTGTGCAGGAGGAAGTCGGAGAAAGTGAAAGTTTTTGGCTAAACCGGGACAATAAGGAACTTCTAAATACCCTATCAACTTAATCCTTTATATGATATATTGTTTCCCAAGAAGATCATAAAAGCGGCGGAAGAAAGAAGAAAGGAAAAGTTATTTTTTCTCACTCTCCTTCCCTACGGAAATAGCAGATGGAAACCTGAAAAACTTGCTTCGGCACAGAAGGTAACTAAGCTTGAAAGCTAAGGGGATATTAAAGATCTTTGAACATTGGAATTAAAAACTAAAACTTTCTTGCTATAAGTGGGAAGGGAGAGGTAAAAACCTATACTAAGATTTTATTGGAGGAGACGGCTTGGAGCTTATAAGACTAGAAATAAATGGCAATAAGACTTCTAAAAAATTATTTTGGAACTGTGTAATTGAATTCTACCCCAGGAAGAGAAAATATAAAAAGAAGAAAGTGCTAAATGAAACAGTTTGTCCTGATTTGGATTGCTTTGTGACTTTGGGATTTTTGGAAATTATTCCTTGAAAGACATTTGGGTTGTTTTAAAAAAAAAACTTTTTTTTTTTATAATGGCATTATTTGTTGAAGAATTGCAAATGGAATTCCAAAAGTTAAAAGAAGAGGAACAAGAAGGCAAGGGCTCTTCTGGATCTATTTTTCACTTTTTAGAAATGGTGATTTCTACCTATCAGGATTTACAACAGCAAGAAAGTTGGGATGATGAAGAAGAAGCCATCTTTAATGGACAAATAACCTTAGTCGAGGAAGAAAAGAGAAAGAGGGGAAAGAAAATGGAGAATTCAGAACTTAAAAAAGCAACCAAGAAAGGGAAAAATAAGGTGAAAAATCGATACAATGTCAGAAAGCAACAGAAAAGAGGAATACAACAGAAAGGGGAAACTAAGAGAGTGGAGATTGAGAGATGGGGGGTAAAAAGGCTAGAATTGACAAAGGAAGGGGAAAAGGGAAGAGAAGTCACAAAGGCTTAAAACAAGATGTTAAAAAACTGGGGATTTTTAGAGATAAAGGGTAAAATATAATTTAAAAAAAGATTCTGCAAAAGTACATACGACTGTATTTATAGATATTAGTATTTGAAATAGTTAGAAAATTGGAATATTATATGAGTTAACAATATATTAAAGGGAATGTATAAAATGTCCAAGATTTAACAATAGAGTTTTTTGAACATTGTTTTTACTATATTATAAGCATAATTTCTCTTTTTTTAATTATTTTAAAATGTAGTATTTAGAATGTACTAAGCAGAATCAATATGGAAAGTATATATTATTTTAAGTGTTAAATATAGGGGAAAGATAAAAAGGCATTATATTTCAACCAGTATTACAGGAGAAATATTGTATTAGAAAGAAAAAATAAATAGATAATTGAAAAAGAACAGACAAAAGATGCAAGTATAGTGATTTAAATTGAGATGAAATAAATAAAATAGAATTAAGAGAGTGAATAGAGGTGAGAAAATATATAGAAAATATAGAATGTTAAATAAGATATGAAATAGTATATAAGGTGAGCATGAATTTGATTTATGTCTGTATAAAAAGATGTAACCCGGGGTTAAGCCGCTTTCCAAAAAGAAGTTTTATGTATTTATGTTTGTGTTTTGTTTGTCTATGTTTGAAAATTCTAGAAGAATGTTGGAAGAGAACAATGGAATTGTAAATAAGACAGATGGAAGTACACAATGAATAAAAAGATATAGAAATCAAGACAAAAGAAATATAATTGAATAGAAGGAAAGGGAGAAATAGAGAGAAGTTGGAAAAAGATATGAAGTTGAATATATAAGATAAATATGTATATCAAATTGTGTTTGTATGGAAACGTGATAATTTGGAACTATGCTGTTTTTAAATAAGATGTTTTATGTTCTTATATTTTATGTTTTGTTTGTTTGTGTATTGTTTTTTTTAAAAATTAATAAAATTTGTTTTAAAAAAAAATCTAGCTGAGATAATGATAGAGATATTGGCTGAAGCTTTGGAAATAACAGAAGAGAAGATGATGGATGGAGTAGATGAGGTATATCGAGTTTTTACAAGATATGCGATGAGAAATAATCTACCAAGAGAAGTTCATATCAGATTTACAAAAAAAGCTATTAAAACACAAATATTGCAAGTGGCAAGAGAGAAAATGCTGAAATACAAGGGCAAGGAGATTGTGGTCTTAAAACAAATACCCAGAAAAGTGAGAGAGATGAGAATACCGATTCTTGACTAAAATGTTACTGAAAAAAGAGGTGAATTGTAGATGGCTAATTCCAGAAGGACTAATGTTTACATGGCAAGAACAGAGACACAGAATTGATTCAATCGAGAAAACAGAATTATTCTACGCAGAATTTTTTGGAAGGAGAGAGGAAGAGGCAGAAAAAGAGGTCTCACTAATTGAATTTCAAGAGGATCAAATGGAGACTGAAAAAGAAGAAGGCGCAGTAGGTGGAAACTTTTCTTTAGTGGAAACTAAAGAAAAACGTGAACCAAGATCTACGAGAGCTATCAAACAAAGTATAATCATGGAAGAGAAAAAACTGATTACAATGAATATAAATGGACTTAATTCAGCTGTTAAAAGAAGGAAAATTTTTCACAAATTAGAGAAATTAAAATTTGATATAATTTGTCTACAAGAAGTATATATTAAAAAACAATATGAACAATTGTTGGTGCAGCCAAAATTAGGGAAAATATTTACTTCTTTGACTCAATGTAAGAAAAGAGGAGTGGTTCTATATATTGAAGAGACTATCTCAGCAAAATTGATCCATACTGATGAAGATGGAAGAGTATTAATGGTGGAAATAATGGACAATAATATGAAAACACTCCTGATTGCAATTTATGCTCCGAATGACAAACAAGAAGAATTTTATAAAAAATTACACATGAAAATAATTGAACTGGACTATGTTAATATAGTTATGATGGGAGATGTCAATGGAATTGTAGACAACAAATTGGACTATACAGCAACAACAACAAAGCAAAACAGAAAGACTCTCCCTAAATCATTTTTTAAAATGACAGATGAAATAAACTTAAAAGATATATGGAGAGAAAGAAATGCTAAAACCAAACAATATACTTTTTACTCAAATAGATATTTATCATGGTCCAGAATAGATATGATTTGGATTTCAACAGAACTAATATCTAATATTCAAGAAACAAATATTGAAACAAGTACTTGGGCAGACCACAATCCAGTGACAATTAAATGGAAAGGACAAAAAAGAAGATTGAGATGAACGTCAAATAATACTATTTTAAAGAAAAAAGACTTCACACAGCGGATCGAGAAAGAATTGGCCTTTTTTTTTTAGAGGAAATAAAAAAGAAGATACTTCAACTCAGAACGTTTGGGACACAATGAAGGCATATGCCAGAGGCTTGATAATAGACTATACAAGGAAAAGGAACATCAGGAAAAGGCAAGCCACTAAAGTTTTAGAAGACGAGCATAAAAGACTTGAAAAAGAACTACAGAAAACGCCTCAGAAAAAAGACATTAAACTAAAATTGGACATAATTAAACACAAAATGGGCCAAATAGAGAAAGAAGAATTAGCACAGAAAATTAGAAGTGCTAAACAGAACTACTTTGAAGATGCAAATAAACCAGGTAGATGGTTAGCATACAAATTGAGAAAGGAGAAAGAATCAAGGAAAATATTGCAGTTAATAGATGACCAAGGTCAAGTTTGCTATGGCAATAAAGAGAAAAAGGAAATTATTTGAGACTTTTATGGGCAACTATATAAACAAGAGAATATTGATGAGGAAAGAGTCAAACAGTATTTACAGAATGTTAATCTACCTAAGATACCTAAAGAGACTGAAAAAATGTTAGAAAGCAATATAACAATGATGGAATTAACTGAAGCACTTAAGAAGCAAAATAATAGAAAGGCACCAGGTCCAGATGGGCTTCCGGCAGAATTTTATAAAACATTACAAGAATCGCTGAGCCTTCCATTGCTAGAAGTCATGAACGAAGTTATGTCAAAGAAGAAAATACCTAAAACATGGTCAGAAGCCTATATTACACTTATTCCAAAAGAAGAGGCTGATCCACTGCAAATCAAGAATTATAGACCTATTTCTTTACTAAATGCAGACTATAAAATTTTTGCTTCAATTTTGGCAGAAAGACTTAAAAAATACTTAAATAATTTTATTCATCCTGATCAAAATGGATTTCTGCCAAAGAGACAAATCAAAGATAATATGAGAGTAATTTTAGATACTTTGGAATATTATGAGGCACACCCCGAAAAGCAAATGGCTTTGATATTTTTAGATGCACAAAAGACATTTGATAATGTGAATTGGAGATTCATGCTATTATTATTGGAACAGATGGGTTTTGCCAGAAAATTCATTCAAGCAATAGAAGCCATATATCATAAGCAAACGGCAAAGGTAATGATAGAGGGAGAATTGACAGATCCCATCAATATAAGAAAAGGTACAAGACAAGGATGCCCACTATCACCTTTGCTATTTGTATTAACTTTGGAAGTGTTGAACAGAAATATTAGAGATGATAAGAGTATAAAAGGAATGAAAATTAAAAAGGAAGAATTTAAATTGCAAGCCTTTGCGGACGATTTGGCCTTTATTTTGGAAAACCCTTTAGAAACAGCACCAAAATTATTGAAAAAGATAGAGACATATGGTAAGGTGGCTGGTTTGAAAATAAATAAAGATAAAACAAAGATCTTGAGAAAGAATATGCTACTAAGACAAAAAGAAGAACTTGCAAGACCTATTGAAAATTCAAGTCACGAACAAGGTTAAGTATTTGGGGATACACTTGACAGCAAGATGCAGTACATTAAAAGAGAACAATTACATTAAACTTAAACAACAGATAGCGTTAGATTTGATGAAATGGGGAAATCTACAATTGTCATTAATAGGGAGAATCTCAACAATCAAGATTAATATCTTACCCAGAATTTTATACCTGTTTCAAACAATACCAATTAGGCTTGGAAAGGACTATTTTGAAGATTTAAATAAAATTGTGTTGAAATATATTGGCAAGGTAAGAAAGTGAGAATAAAGTTAAAACTCTTGCAAGATGCTAGAATTAGAGGAGGATTTGGTTTGCCTAATTGGGAGTTGTATTACCAAGCTACAAACTTGATGTGGGCTAAGGAATGGATAACATTAAGAAATACTAGATTGTTGACATTAGAAGGACATGATTTGTTGTTGGGGTGGCATGCTTTTCTATGGTATAAGGGAACTAAAACACGGGGCTATTTTAGAAGACATCATATACGGGAGTCTCTGTGGTTAAATTGGGAGAAGATTAAAAGACAATGTTATTTGAAAATTCCAGTCTGGTTATCGACTATTGAAGCATTTTCCTATCCCATAATATATAAGAAGGAACAAACAGTTAGATATGGGGAAATATTGGATGAAAAGGGTGAACTTAAATCGATGCAAAATCTAGAGGAACAAGGTATAAAGATGAATTGGTTTTCATATGCGCAAATACATTCAAGGTATGATGAAGATCTCAAAACAGAAGGATTTTATGACAAATTGACTGACTTAGATAAGATTTTGACAGGTACTGATGAAAAGGTGATTAAAAAATTGTATGGTTACTTATTGGAAACTAAACTAGAGGAAGAACAAGTTAAAGAAACTATGATTGCTTGGGGGAAGAATTTTAGATATGGGATTGATTTAGAGAAGTGGCAAAAATTGTGGTTTCAAAATTATAAAATGACAATGTCAACAGCATATAAAGAAAATGTGTATAAGATGTTTTACAGGTGGCATTTTCCCCCGACAAGAATAGCAAGAATGTTCAAGAATAAATCCGAAAAACGTTGGAAATGTCATCAGATACCTGGCTCATATTACCATATGTGGTGGACTTGTGAGGACGCTAGAAAATACTGGACTAAAATGCGCATGTAGTTGAAAAAATGACAAAGAAACATATAGACTTGAAACCAGAGATATTTTTATTGGGAATTTTACCAGATATATACAGTAAAGATTTAAAATATTTGATTGTAAATGTATTAACAGCGGCTAGGATTGTATTTGCTAAAAATTGGAAAAATGAGAAAATACCATTACAGGAGGAAATTATTAAGAAAATCTTGGAATGTGCTGAAATGAGTAGATTGACATTTGAAATTAGAGAACAAGAGGATAAACAATTTTATAAAATTTGGGACCTTTTCTATCAATGGTTAGATAATAAAATACAATAATAGAATATCTAGAATTTTAGAAAATAATGAATATATAAAGATGTATTTCTTTCTTTTTTGTTATCATATCTATAAAATGTTTTTAGGATAGATTTGGGAGGATTATATGAATTGTTATAAAATAAACTAAGTACATTATAGTTATCTCGCAAAGTATGAATGAACAAAATTATTGTCAAATGATTGTTTAATAGTTATACTAAAGTATTCAATTTTTGATTGATAATATGAGTTATTATGCAATGTAACTGTAATTGAGACTATGAAATGGATGAACAAAAAATTTGTAAACCAACCGACACACTGCTTGTACACTTATGAAAGTAAGTTGGATGTTTTTATGTTTTGTTTGTTTTTGTTTGTCTTTAAAAACCAATAAAACTTTTTTTTTAAAAAAAAAGAAAGAAATGTCATCTCGTATGTGATCTGTGTTGGTCTCGTAGTGGTGAAGGCAGGCCCCCTTACAAACGGCCCCTTGTGGAGTACAGTGATGCCGTTTCCATGGCAACTTCACTGCACTGTAGGCTGTATCTTCGCAGAACACACATCTCGAAGGGTGTTAGGGGCTTCTTACCCCCAGAATATTTGTTTCCAGAGGGTAAGTCATCTGTGTGCCAAGTTTGATTGACATTGCTTGAAGCGTTGCAGTTATGCTGGAACATACTATATACTGTATAATAAAGAGAAAGAAGATATACAGTATATATAGAATAGAATAGAATTCTTTATTGGCCAAGTGTGATTGGACACCCAAGGAATTTGTCTTGGTGCAAATGCTCTCAGTGTACATAAAAGAAAAGATACATTCATC
>NW_020720333.1:0-11419 GCF_900518725.1 Notechis scutatus | reverse complement strand
TTGAGTTTGTATCTATTTTGTGCTCTTGTGTTGTTATGGTTGAAGCTGAAGTATTCATCGACAGGTAGGACATTGCAATGTATGATTTTATATACCATGCTTAAATCAGACCGAAGACGGCGTAGTTCAAGGTTTTCTAGTTCTAGAATTTCAAGTCTGGTGGCATAAGGTATTCTACAACGAGTAGAGGAGTGGAGAACTCTTCTTGTGAAATATTTCTGGACTTTCTCAATTGTGCTAATATCAGATACGTAATGTGGGTTCCAGACTGATGAACTGTATTCGAGTATTGGTCTAGCAAATGTTTTGTATGCTCTGGTTAGTAGTGTGATATTACCAGAGAAAAAGCTATGTAGAATTAGGTTAACAACTCTTAATGCCTTTTTGGCTATGTAGTTGCAGTGGGCTCTAGCACTTAGATCATTAGAGGTGAGTATTCCAAGGTCCTTTACAGAGCTTGGGTCATCAACAAGATCATGACTATTCAGCTTGTATTTTATTTTCTGATTTTTTTTGCCAATATGTAAGACAGAGCATTTATTTGTTGAGATTTGAAGTTGCCATTTGTTTGACCATTTTGATACATAGTCAAGATCTTTTTGTAGGGTAGCAGTATTGTCTGTGGTATTGAACAGCTTTACATCATCAGCGAAGAGAACGCAATTGCTCTTAATATGATCACAGACGTCATTTATGTAGAGTATGAAGAGAGTTGGTCCTAGAACACTGCCTTGGGGGACACCACTATTGACAGGTACAGAATTTGATAGGACGCTCCCAATTTTGACCATTTGTTGTCTGTTTGCCAGGAATGCTTCTATCCAGTTATTCAGTTGTCCAGAGATACCATAGGATTTTATTTTTAGGAGTAGTTTTATCGTGTACCACTGAATCAAAGGCTTTACAGAAGTCTATGTAGATTGCGTCTATTGCTTTGCCCTGGTCGAGTTGTGTCGTCCATATGTTTTTGCAGTGTAAGAGTTGCAGATTACAGGATAGTTTTTTTCTGAAACCAAATTGTTTATTGGAGAGTAGGTTATTTGTCTCTAAGTGGAGGATGATGGATTGGTTAATAATTGATTCCATGACTTTACAGGTGACGCAGCATAAGGAGATTGGCCTGTAATTTTCAACTAGGCTTGGGTCTCCCTTTTTGAAGATGGGGATGACTGTGGCTTGTGACCATAGGTTAGGCAAGGAGCTGGTCCTGAAAGATTTTTCAAAGATTATGCTTAGAGGTTTGGCTATGGCAGTGGATAGCTTTTTTAAGAAGTAGGCACATATTCCATCCGGTCCAATAGATAGAGATGGTTTTAGATTGCGTAGTGCTTTTTTAACATTGTCTTCTGTGAAATCGATATGTATTCGATCATTGTTGTTATCTGTGGTACGGCTTGGAAATACTGGGCATGATCCATTGCTGTTTACAAATACTGAGCCGAAGAATGTGTTAAAGATGTTGGCTTTAATGGTGTCATCGTTGCAGACTTTACCATCAGGTCCTATCAAGGGAGGGATGGACCTTGAGTCTTTTAGTTTGTTGTTTACAAAATTGTAAAAAGCACGGGTGGAATTGGTGCTTAGAAGGTTTTCCTCTTGTTTAATATGATAATTGGTGCATTCGGTCTTTATCTGGTGGCATAAATTTTTGTATCGGCTTTTGAAATTGGCAACGTGACCAGATTTGTTTTTCCGCCAGAGTGATCTCTTTTTGGATTGAAGTTTCCTTATTGTTATGGGTAATCTGCTTTTTTGTTTTGTTTTGGGAGTTGTTGTTGGTACATATAGTTTGATGACTCTTTTGACTTCAAGTAAAAATATGTTGTAATGGTCTTCAACAGTATTGCATCCAGTAAATAGAGATTGCCAATCAAGGGATGAGAGATCGTTGTCTATAAGATCATAGTTGCCTTTTTTGAAGTTACAATTGGGGATTACATCATTGTGGTGATTTTTGTGTGGACGTATGTTGAGACAAAAGTCAATCATATTGTGGTCACTGCTGGAAAAGGGTTCTTTAGTTTGTAATCCGTAAATTAAATTCAAACTATTGCAGAAGATGAGATCGAGGCAGTTGTTTAGTCTAGTGTTGTTGGTTACTAGTTGTTCCAGTCCCAGATTTGTAATAGCATTGTAGAAGGTTGTGTGTATGATTTCAGTTGTACAATCATTTAGGGTCCAGTCAATATGAGGTAGATTGAAATCACCAAGAAAGATAAAAGGGTATGGGCAGGATGCAGCCCATGTTAGTAATGTATTTAGCTTGTTTACATGTTCGATGTCATAATCAGGTGCTCTGTAACATAGTAAGAATCGAATTGTGATATTTAAGGATAGTTCACAGATGATGGTCTCAGGAAGAGCAAGCTCCTGGGTAACTTGGATATTTTTTAGATGTAAGGATTTTTTATAGAAGATAGCAACACCACCTCCTTGACGATTTTCACGATCTGATCGGTAAACATGATAGTCTCTTACTGTGGTAATGGAGTCGGGGAGAGATGCATTGAGCCATGTTTCACAGACAAATATAATGTCGAAGTTAGCCATATTTAGTAGGATGAGAAATTCAGGTATTTTATTCACGAGGCTTCTTGCATTGAGTAGTTTGCATTTAAGGCCGGCAGTAGTTGGAATTGAGGTAGTTGGGGGCGTGCGTGCCTAGTCTTGGGTGATGGTGGATCGGTTGAGGTAGGGTTGTGGTTGAGGGTAAAAGCTGAGTATTGGGTTGTGTGGCTTACTTTTGATACAGTCAGCATGGTAGTCAATGTACAGGTCCTTCTCTCCATTGTCTAGACGGTTTTTGAGTTCAATGCGGAGTACACGGGAGCGGGCACGTTGCTGTATGGTTAGGTCAGGGCGACAACGGAGGTTCTTATGGTTGGTGTTGGTTTTGGCGAGTGAGTTTATAGTATAAATGAATTTACGTTTGCTTGATTCATTTTTGCAAATGACTCTGCACAGGCGAGGGGCCACAGAGCTGTCACTGTTATTGAGCTCTCGGCCAATGCGTGAAATGTCAAGTATTTCATCAGCGGAGATGGTTGATGCTTGATAATCCCTGATGATGTTTCGGACAGTTGTGATGTCATCATTGTTATTGGTGACCTCTAGACCATATAAGATGGCGTTTGGACATTTCCGTTCACACTCAACAGCTTCTCTGATGAGGATTGGGATATCAATATTTGTCTGGGTTGTGTTTTTTTGTGGATTGGGTTTTGGATTGGGTTGTGGTTGTTGGGTAGAGATGTGGTTTGTAGCTATTGGAAGTTCAGGTTTTTGCGTTGTTTCTTTTTTTTCAAGGTTGGATATTCTTTCTTTTACGGCGTCCAGGGATGCTACTATGGTTTCAATGGTATCAATTCTTTCCAACAGATCCAGTTTGGGTTTGCATGATTTGCAGTAATATGGAAACTCATTGGATGATTCCAGGTATTGAATAAATTGCTTGGTTAATCCCAAGCAGTCATGATGAGTGTATTTCTTACACAGAGAACATTTGATGGAGTTTTCATTATCCTCTAGATTTTTGTAGCATTTAAGGCATGTGCAGGAGTCATTTGGGCTTGTTTTTTGGGCTCAGGTTTACTCACGGTTCCTGATGTAACAGCAGCTTTAAAAGTGGTTTCTGGTGCGGGTGATGGCTTTATAGGGAGGTACTGCTTCAGGAGCGAAGTCTTCACCTTCCTAGTTGGGCGTCGCCATTTTCTCTAAAAATTTTCTCTAAAAATAAACATAATCCTGGGGGGCCGGGAGCCTCCACGTCCTTCTCGCCTCTCTTTGCGGGCGCTTGTGGGGCGGCATCCATGGCTTTGGCTGGGCTCCCCCTGTTGCTGCTGGTGGGGGCGCTGGGCCGGATCCCTGGAAGCGAAGGGGGGAAGGAGACCCCTGGTAAGAAGGGTGCAGGGTGGGGGTGGAGGGGGCTGAGAAGGACCTCCAGAGCCTCCAACAGCCTCGATCTCTGCGTGGTCTCCTTTCCCTTCCCTACCCCTATTGTTCCCCCAGGAGGAGGGAGAGGGGCCCCTCCCTTGTTCCCCGGTTGTAGCCGAGGTGGGGGTCACAGCCGGGACCCTCTCTGCCCACCCCCCATTGTCTGGGTCGGAGTGGGCTGCCTGGAAAGAGGCAGGGAAGGAAAAGCGAAAGAGGGAAACTGAGGCATTTTCAGCCCTGAAGCCCCAGAAGGAAAAAGAGCCAAAGAATTTTGGCTTCTGCAGAAACTTCGCTTTTTCTTCTGAATCTCAGATTTGAGGCTTTGGAGGTCAGGCAAGAGGGAAGCTTCGGTCCCTTCTGGGGGAGGCTCTGAATTTGGGGAGGGGACCAAGAACCCCCCACCCCCATAATCCCCCACTCGTTCCATCGGAACCTGGAAGGGGAGGGGGGAATGGAGGGAGGGGGGCTCTGAGTTGCTCCTCCGAAAGTGCCTCCCCGTTTAGTGATGGGGAGGCTCTTGGGGGAGGCTGCGGAGGTCTTTTGGGGAGGGGGAAAGGAAACAGGTGGGGATCCCCGACAGTCACCCAAAGGGAGGGAAATGGGCTGAAGATTTGGGGAAGAAGAAAAGTTGGGGGGGGGGAATCCAGGGAAGGGGGTGTTGAAGGACTGGGAGACCTCAAGAATATGAGTCTAGATGTCCTCCTGGTGCCCCTCCACGTATTCCCCTCCCCCAAAGGAAGAGAGAGCAGGAGGTGTGGATATTACCTTCCCTCCAGCCCTCCCCCCACCGTTCCTCCCTGTGGAGATGCAACGTTCCCTACAGACAGAAGATCTGCTTGACCAGTGGAGCTTCTGCCTGCCCTCCCCCCCCGAAGGGATGGAGGGGGGTCCGTTAAGGAGCCTCCTCCCATCCCCCTTTCTTTCCTCCCCCCCCAGTGTGCCTCCCCCTCAGAGTGAGAGAGGCCCCCCTCCCTCCTCCAGGGGCGTCTCCCATCCGTCCCTCAAAGGAAGGTCCCCCCTCTCCCTTCCTGGGTGGGACCCTCCTCCTCCTCTACTGTTGGCTGGGAGCGATGGGCCCTGGAGTCCCTCCTGATGGCCTTCCTCCTCCTCCTCCTCCTCCTCCTTTTCCTGGCAGCCCATTTCCTGTACCAGGCGAAGGCCGAGTGCCTCTTCCTCAACGGGACACAGCGGATGCGGTTCCTCAATTGGTACTTCTATGACCGCCAGGAGATTGTCCGCTTCGACAGCGACCTTGGGAAGTTCGTGGCCGTCACAGCGTTGGGGGAGCCGATTGCGGACTATTGGAACGGAGATAAGCAGTGGATGCAGTACCAGAAGGCCCGAGTGGAT
The DNA here is from genome assembly GCF_900518725.1 of Notechis scutatus. The sequence continues at coordinate 6,136 of NW_020720333.1, read as the reverse complement.
TCCGTCTGCGGATACAACTACGAGCTGTTGAACTTCGAGGCGGCCAAGAGGGAGGAAGAAATCATAATTTTGAGGGGGAGGGGAAACACGAAAAGAGAAGTTAGAAGTTCTGCTTGGATCTGCCTGGATCTGGGGCCCCTGTTGAATATTTATGTATGTATGTATGTATGTATGTATGTACGTATGTATGTATGTATGTATGTATGTATGTATGTATTTAGTTATTTATTTATTGATGTCAATTGCTTACAAGATAATAGGTATAAGTAAAAACATAGTTATGAATACATGAAATGGGTACATATAAGAAAAATAAAAGAATCATTAGGACAGGGACGGTAGGCACCTTGGTGCGCTTATGCACGCCCCCTACAGGCCTCTTAGGAAAGGGGTGAGGTCAATAGTAGACAGTCTAAGGTTAAAGTTTTTGGGGTTTGGGGAAGGAACCAAAAAGTCAGGTAGAGGATTCCAGACATTGACCACTCTGTGGCTGAAGTCGTATTTCCTGCAATCAAGTTTGGTGCGGTTAACCTTGAGTTTGTATCTATTGTTTGCTCTTGTGTTGTTATGGTTGAAGCTGAAGTATTCATTGACAGGTAGGACATTGCAGTGTATGTGTCAGACTGTGCTCCTTCTAAATCCCAAGAAAGAAATACTCAGACTCCATGGTGTAGAGCAGAATTATTCTTTTACTGGAAATTGAATGGTAGCAACAGAATCAATTCTGAAACTGAGAAATTGGCGGGTAAAATGCATATACAAAGGGATAGAATTGCTCCCCCCCTCCAAAGATCAAATGATTCTTCCAATTAAAACTTCTGAATAGGATCATGTGGTCATCTCCAGGTGATGATGAGGCTACTGTCAGTGACCTTGACATATTTTGATAAAAGTTCGCAGTTGTGCAGAAAAGGACAGAAGCTAGTGAAGAAATGGAAAGTTAAAGCAAAGAATCCCCCCTTCCCTTCTTAACCCAGCAAAGGAATGCAAAACACCTCCTGCCTTCTTCCCCTCCAAGATTCCCCCCTCCCACCCTTTCATGACAGCCGAAAGAGAAAAAGAGCATAGCAGCAAATAAGCATAGTTAGGGGTGAAGATATCTTGAGGCTGACATTCGGACCCCCTAGAAGAAGGACATTAGTCCCTGTAAGAAAAAACAATCATATATTAACATTGGCATACATTTCTATGGTTTATCAGGATATTTGGCATAAAAATTCTTAAGCAGTTCAGGAGCCCTAATGTCTTTCTCATTAACCCATTCAGCATAGGATGGAGGAAAATGTTTCCAAGCTACAAGATATTGGACATGACCCCTCCATTTCCTAGAGTCTAGAATTTCTTTAATCTCGAAATGTTGTTCCCCCTCGATCAACAGTGGTACGGGGGGATCAGACTGGGTCGGTCTCAAGGTACTGGTATGTTCGGGTTTCAACAAACTGACGTGGAAAACTGGATGAATACGACGAAGAGTCTTTGGTAAAGTCAGTTGAACAGTCACCGGATTTACAATCCTCTCAATGGGAAAAGGCCCCACATACTTAGGACCCAACTTCTTCGATTTCTGGGTAGTCTGCAAGTATTTGGTCGAGAGGAATACTTTATCGCCCACCTTATACAACATCTGTGGGGCTCGCTTTCTGTCAGCAAATTTCTTATGAGATTGGTGCGCCTCGTCCAAAGCTTTGCGAGCGACCGGCCAATTTAGTTGAAGTTTAGATATCCAGTCGCCCAACGATTGGACATTGGGTTTTTCTCGAGGCAGTTCAGGTATGGGCACAAAATCTTGTCCCGTGGCCACTTTGAAAGGAGTAAACCCCGTACTACTGTGTACAGAGTTATTATATGCCACCTCCGCAAAAGGCAGTAAGTCCACCCAATTGTCTTGCTGATAGTTTATATAACATCTAAGGTATTGTTCTAACACCCCGTTTGTCCTCTCACAGGCCCCATTAGTTTGGGGATGATGGGCAGAGCTTAAGCTCTGGGTGGAGCCTATCAACTTCAAGAATTCCCTCCAAATGTTCGAGGTAAATTGGACCCCCCGATCAGAAACTACACGCTCAGGAACGCCGTGCAACCTGTAGACATGTATAATGAACATTCTGGCCAATGATTTCGCTGAAGGAATCTTGGAGCAAGGGATGAAATGGGCTTGTTTGGAGAACAAATCAGTCACCACCCAAATGACGGTGTGTCCAACACTCTCGGGTAGATCTGCTATAAAGTCCATGGAAATTTCCTTCCAAGGAGCAGTTGGCCTGGCCACATTCTGCAACAAACCTGGTGGTTTACCAGGAGGCCTCTTTGCTGAAGCACAAACTGGACAGCTCGCCACATAAGTCTCAATGTCCTTTTTCAACGAAGGCCACCAAAACTGCCGTTTGACCAAATGTAGAGTCTTCACAAACCCAAAATGACCAGCCGCTTTAGAATCATGAGTTTGTTGTAAAACTTGGCTTCTCAGGATTTGAGGTACATACAATTTTGCACCTATCCAGGCTAGACCATCTCGAACGGTGCAATTATTCGCATTTGCTAGGAACCACTCATCTGTTTTCAAAGCCTCCTTAAATCGTTCGATCAGGTCAGTGGACAGATCTCTCTCCTGGTCCCTTTTTTGTGCTCTGGTAACTACGGGAGCAGCCAACTGTGTAGTGGACACGATTGGTCTTACCACTTCTTTTCGGATACTGTTGTATTGAGGCATTCTAGACAAAGCATCTGCCATAAAAAAAATTCCCCCGGGATATACTTCAACGAGAAATTGAATCGCTTGAAAAACTGAGCCCACCTAACTTGCTTAGGAGATAGCTTTCGGGGAGTTTTTAAAGCTTCCAGATTTTTATGGTCCGTCCATACCTCAAATGGGTGTTTCGCTCCTTCCAAAAAATGTCTCCAGGCTAGTAAAGCCCAACGGACTGCAAACACTTCCTTCTCCCAAACGGCCCATCTCCTTTCAGTGTCAGTCAATTTACGGGAGGTATAAGCGCATGGCTGTAGTGTCCCCTTCTCATTTAATTGAAGTAAGACCGCCCCCACCGCCACATTGCTTGCATCAGCTTGGATCACGAAAGGGGCATCCATGTCGGGGTGTTTCAATACTGGTTCTGCAGCGAAAAGTCTTTTAAGCTTTTCAAATGCGGCTTGGCATTCCATGGACCAGTTCAACGGTTGACTGGGTTTTGGTTTCGGTTCCCCCTTTGTCTTCAGGAGGTTGGTGATGGGCATGGCTATTTTTGCAAAAGACGGGATGAATTGCCGATAGAAGTTGGCAAACCCAAGAAAACTTTGAAGTTGCTTACGGGTTCTCGGTGGGGCCCAATCCAATACAGCTCGCACTTTCTCTGGGTCCATCTCGATGCCCTCGGGAGAGATACGATATCCCAAGTAGTCGATTTTTTCTTGATGGAACTCACACTTGGACAGTTTGGCGTACAGTTTGGCTGCCCTCAGCTTGTGCAACACCGAGCGTACCAGTTTCACATGTTCGTGTCTATTCTCCGTGTAGATGAGAATATCATCAAGGTAGACCAGAACCCCCTTGTATAGATGTTCGTGAAGCACTTGATTTATCATTTGCATGAAAACAGCGGGCGCCCCCTGTAGGCCGAAAGGAAGAACGTTGAACTGGAAACAACCCATCGGGCAGTTCCACTCGTCGCCTTTCTTAATTCGGATTCTGTAGTATGCCTCCCTCAAGTCCAACTTTGTGAAAATCTTCCCCTTTGCCAGGTGGGCTAGCATGTCCTTTATCAGGGGGAGGGGGTACATGTTCTCCACCGACACCGCATTTAAATTTCGGTAGTCAACCACCAGACGTTTGGAGCCGTCTTTCTTCTCGCGGAACATTACGGGGGCCGCCACTCGGGGTCTGGCAGGCGTGATGAAACCACGTTTCAGGTTCTTGTCGATGAACGCTCTCAGTTCTTCCAGCTCCCCCGGTGTCATCGAATACAGCTTCGGTTTCGGGAGCGTTACCCCCGGTAGAAATTCAATGCTGCAATCGGTTGATCGATGGGGAGGGAGCTCGTCAGAAGCCTCTTCGCTAAACACTTCTCTTAAGTCCCAGTACTCCTTCGGGATTTTCTCCTCCCCATCCGCTCGTTCGACACCTGCGGAAGCTGCCTTGGCCGGAACTTGGGGCTTCGGATGGGACTTCTCCTCCCCCTCCGGATGGTGGGGCTCCTCCCCTTCCGGTGGCCAATCGGTGCGGATGCGTATCCACCCCTCTCTCCAGTTCACCTGGGGGTTCCACTTCCGAAGCCAAGGTAATCCCAATATTAAAGGCTGTTCCATCCCAGGGGCCACAATAAAGCATAAGACCTCGCGGTGAGTTCCCATGGTCATCTCTAAGGGTTCCGTTATAAAGCGCGCCGGGCAACCTCCCGCCACAGATCCGTCCAATTGACAGAAAGCTATGGGCGTTCTTAAAGTTCTCAGTCCGATGCCCATATTTTTAACTACTTTCATGTTAATTACACACCTCGTGCACCCCGAGTCCAACAAGGCCAACATCTCTCCCTCGGTCCCCGATGTAGGCTCCCTTAACTTTATTGGGATGGTCATGGGCCCCTGGGTAGGACTTACCGGGACGTCATCCTCCGAATCGGTCTCGTTCTCGTCGAATAGGGTTGGAGGTCCCAGCTCCTCTCCCGTCGGAAGGGCGACATCTACAACCTCCCTCGCCTTCAGTCCGGTCTCGCGGGGCTTGGTTGAGGGGTTTTCGGGCTTCCTCCCTGGACCCTGCGTCTTCGGTGGGACCAACTTGACTCGGCACTCCGCCATCCGGTGGCCCCCCTTCCTGCAACGGAAACAGGCTGTGGTCTTGGCTCTTGCCGCCATCCCTCCTCTTTGGGGGGTGGAGGTCTCTTGGAGATGTGGGGGGAGTAGCTTTCTCCAGCCGGGGCCTCCCCTGCGCCTGCTTCGAGCCAGATCAATATCCACCTCTTCCGCCAGCAAGTACCACGACTGCAAATCACGTGGGTCCCTCCGGGAGATGCACATGTGGTATACATCTTCATTTAAGCCGTCTTTGTAGGTTTCCACCAGGGCCTCTTGGGGCCAGCCTCGGAGACAGGAGACCAACTGCCTGAACTCCTGGGTGTAATCTGCAACCGATCTCCCCCCTTGGGTTAAGGTTTTCATTTTGATTCCAGCCCTTCTCTCTGCCAGGGGGTCCTCAAATCTTCTCCTCAATGCAGTCATGAAAACATCAAGGTTTCGCAGTTGGGGGGAGTTATCATTAAACAAAGTCACCACCCAGTCTGCTGCCATCCCTTCCAGGGTCCTGGTGACACATCTCACTTTGGCTGCTTCAGAAGTGAACTCCCTTTCAAATTCTGCCATGTAGCTTCCAACTTGTACCAGGAAAAACCCCAAGTCTCTGGGATTTCCTCCAAATTTCACATCTAAGGGAGGCAGGGGGCGTCTTCCAGGAAGCACACCTATTGCTGGGGCTCCCCAGGCGGCAGCGGGTGGCTGCGCCGGCGTAGGCTGGGCTAGGGGGGTGGGGGTAGCTCGACTTCCCCGGGCTGACTTCGCTCCCTCTTCCCCCTCATACCTTGGAGCCGTGCCGGGCTTTTCAGAAACATCCATAAGGAATCTGCCGCCTTGATCCAGCCTGCATTCCATCTCCTCCCCCTCCTGCCACAGCCGTTCCTTCGCACCCCTTCGTCTTACAGTGATTCTGGGAGGAGGGGGGTCGTCCCGATCTCTCCAACCAACCCCCAACGACCATCTGGGCATCTCAGCTGGGGTTTCTTCCAGAGTCAGGTCGGCCAGCAGGTCAGCAGCCGGCATCTCTGGTAGCAGCATCGGCTGCCCCCCCACAGCTCCCTGGTCATCTTCATCGCTGGCTGGAGACGACATGAGATGAAACCCCCTCGGAAGAAAAGTTGCTGTTTTCTCCGGGTGGGTTGATGTCTGAGTTTCGGAATAATGTCAGACTGTGCTCCTTCTAAATCCCAAGAAAGAAATACTCAGACTCCATGGTGTAGAGCAGAATTATTCTTTTACTGGAAATTGAATGGTAGCAACAGAATCAATTCCGAAACTGAGAAATTGGCGGGTAAAATGCATATACAAAGGGATAGAATTGCTCCCCCCCTCCAAAGATCAAATGATTCTTCCAATT
>NW_020720332.1:0-11421 GCF_900518725.1 Notechis scutatus | reverse complement strand
AAGATGGTTACCATTTGGAGTGCACTGTGCCTGAGATGAAAATACATCTCAAAGGGGACAGGTGAATAGAAGAAGGCTGCTTGACTTGAATGCATCTTTCACGGAGTCCCAATTCGGCCAGTTCCTTTTGGCAAATCGGATCAACAGTTTCAGTGTCAACAGAAAAGGAAAAGCCCTGTGTCTTTTTCACGTACGTGAAGCTCTTGAAATCTCATTTGATACTCCCTTTGCAACGTTTCCAGTGATTTTTTTTTGTTTGGGAATGCAGCTGTTGGTTTTTCAGTCAACAGCTTTTGAGTAGTAGGATGATGATGGCAGAAGCATTCGCTTGTTTGTTGAAGTCCAATTTTATCACAAGTGAGCCTTCCCCTTTCCTTGAAATTGCACATTTACTTCCATTAGGAAATCACTCCCTGTTGTTGTCTCTTTCATTGACTGCATGGCTGCCAGTTTCTCCGTTATTTTGAAGTCTGCAGTGATCCCACGTAAGAAGATGAGTAGCTGGGCAGTGTCTCGTACATCGCAGCTCTCATCCAGAGCCAGGGTAAAAAAGGAAAATGTAACCGCTCTGTTCTTCAGCTGAAACTCCAAATTTCCTGCAATGTCCGCAACCCTTCTTGTCACAGTACGCCGGGACAGAGGGATGTTCTCAAATGCACCCTTTTTCTCTGGACATATTAACTCAGCAGAGTCCACCAAACACTCTTTAATAAACTCTCCGTCAGAAAACGGTTTACTTCGTTTAGCTATTTTATGAGATATGACATAACTTGCTTTGGTAGCTGTATCTCTGGATGTGCTAAGTTTTGTAAAAAGTGTTGAGTTTGCAGCTTGGATAGCAAAATCTCCGACTCCTCTTGGTCAGACAAGTTCCTATATTTATCCTCATGTTTGGTCACATAGTGGCGATTCAGATTATAATCTTTCAACACAGCGACAACTGTACCACAAACTAAGCAAACGGCTTTGCCTTTGACTTCCTGTATACTTAATAACTTCTCTATTTTCGCTTGCATATCCCCTGGCCCTAGTTTCTGAAGTGTTTCTTTCGTGTGCCGGACCATGCGTTCTGCAAGTCCATTCGTTGATGGATGTCCAGGTGCCGAGAGGGCACGTCGTATCCCATTTTGTGCAAGGAATCCCTCAAACTTTGTGACTGTGAATTGAGGCCCCATTGTTTGATACTATTACATCTGTAAGGCCGTGCGTTGCAAATAGTTTCCTTAGATTCCTTATGACTGCCTCTGTCATTGTGGACTGCATAATACTGATTTCCAGCCATTTAGAATATGCATCCGCTATGATAAAAAGTGTGTGTCCCTTTACTGGCCCCACGAAATCGATATGTATCCTTGACCAAGGTCCCCTGGGTGTTTCTCACTCGTGGTTGGACGCTATGGGCGGCGCTGGTCGGTTCTCCTGACAAGGTGGAGACACAAGCCTCTATTTCTTTATCCATCCCTGGCTACCACACATAGCTCCTTGCTAGGGATTTCATTTTAACTATCCCCGCCTTCCTTGCATACAACATTTCCATTATATTGTCCCTTAAACTATCCAGAATTATGACCCAATCCCCCCACAATATGCAACTTTTCAGTCTTGATAGTTCCGTTTGCCTGTTTCTGAAAGGTTTAGTTTCTTCAGGTTCCTCCTTTACAGGCCACCCTCTCCCTACCCAGTTCAAAACACACGCCAGAGTTCTGTCTCTTACTGTTGTTCTCGCGATATCAGATGTTGTTACTGGCATTCGTTGAACTGTCTCTATCAGGAGTCTGGTGGTTGCTGGTGCTGGATCCTTCTCAATAGGCAGGGGGCATCAGCGTGAAGAAGGAGGTGGCTGTGGCTGCTCTGATGGCCCACGCGTCAGACTGATGGGCTCTGCATAGGGCTAGCTCAGCCTGTTTTTCCTCCAGCTTTAATGCCTCCAGTGCATCATTGGGAATGGAGGAGGACGTTAGACCCACTATAGGTTCATCTACTTCGGGAGTGTTCAATAATTTTGAAAAATCAGGGGCCAGATTGAAATATTTCCTGTCATATCCAGTGGGGGCTGTGTACACCGCTGCAGAGGCCCACTGCTTCTGTACCAGGTCCGAAAACATGGGAGGAACTGGGATCACCTCTGCTTCAGCTACTGGTTGGTTGAAGATCAGATCCTCTGGTCCCTCTTCTGAAGGAGTTGGTCTGGTGGAAGGGGTCGACTTGTTTAGGCGTGAAATATTTTTTGCCTTAAACGAGAGATCTGAAAAGCTGTGAGTGGAACAAACCTGTAAAAACAGGTTGGTCAGGAGTAAGACCCTCATCGTCAGACATTCCCCTTTCTAAGGGGTCTGCTTCTGACAGGGGCTCGCTATCATGTATTGATCCCCATTCAGTTTCTTCCATTTGATCAATTTGATCCACTTCTTCCTCTTCCTCCTCCTCCTCCGGCCCTTGGAGGGGGGTCTCCCCCTGTAAATGTACCTGGGTGTTATGCCTCACTTGTATCCACAGGTGAGCAATCACAATTCTGAAGTTCCAAAAATATAAGCAACCAAAAACAAACCCTAAACAAGATAACTGCTGAAGTTTTTCCAGTCCTCAGCAGTAATTCCATTATCTGTTTGGCAAACCTGAAGTGCCTATAAATCACAATGCCTCAGAGAATCTTCACAAGACTTTCGCTCTAACAAGACACTTTGCTTCTGGCCCATCCGTTTCCTTTTATCCCCTAAAGGGGCGTGTTAGTCTCATTAATTAATCATTGGCTCAACGCCTCTTTCCCAATTGAGATTGACGTCTCAATCTCCGTCTATTTCTCACATCAAGCCAGGATCCCTCAAAGTTTTCCTCCTCTCCTGAAACCTCTCGCACGTTTTCCTGATTATCTGCCACCGGCTGCTGCGTAATGTGAGATGGAGACTCGGGGGAGGTAGAGGACTCTGTCAGCTCCAATGAATTAGGTTCGTCTCTCATAGCCAAGTCCACTTCCTCATCCTGGCTACCCTCAAAATCACTCAGCAATGCAGGCTCAAATCTCACTGCCAGGTCCTCTTCGCTTGAGCTCACATCTGCCAACGGAACAGATTCAAATCCCGGAGTCACAACACTATCCCTCACCGCAGGGCCCTTCCCCCGAGTCTGACGACCCGGATGCGGTTTCAACGGAAAACGTTCATGGAACCTCCGAATAATGTCTGGGGCATGAACTGTGGAAGCATCTGTCCACGAAAAGACTTCCGAGCCATCCACTCTCCTCCCGACGAGGTACTGGAAGTGTCCCTTTAGCCAGCGAGAATCAGTAATGCTGACCAACGTGTTATCAACATCAGCCTCCTCACTGGGTGTTGATGGGGAAACCGCACCAGTGGGAGAACGAAGAGCACACTCTGGGGAATCAGGAACCAGGAGGGAACGATGGAAGACAGGGTGAATGTGCATGAAGCGCAGTAGGGTAAGTCGATACGCCACGGGATTAATGACCGCCTCAATAGGGAATGGACCGATGAAACGGTGGTCCAACTTCTTAATTGGACGATCGACCCGAAGGTGTCTTGTGGATAACCACACCTTGTCACCCACAGCTAGCGGAGGCGTCGCCCGACGAGAACGATCCACAAACCGTTTGTAGTCTTCCTTCGCCCGTTCTAATTGGTGCGCCACAAATCGTACCAATTGTAATTCTTCGAGAAACTCTTGTGTTTCTGGAACCGGGGAGTCCATCATTGTCAACGGAAAGAATCGGGGATGATAGCCCACATTCGCATAAAACGGCGTTACACGAGTGGAGGTATGCTGAGAGTTATTAAAGGCAAATTCTGCCAAAGGGAGGTATTTCGCCCAATCGTTCTGTCGATGGTTGACAAAACATCTCAAATACTGAGTGAGAATGCCAATAACTTTCTCAGTCCCGCCATCAGTTTCCGGATGGTGCGCTGACACCAAACACACCTGTACTTGTAACGCCGTCATTAAACGTTTCCAGAACTGAGCAGTAAACTGGACACCGCGATCCGAAACCACTCTGTCCGGCAGACCATGTAGGCGGAAGACATGCTGTAAAAATAACTGGGCCATAGTGCGGGCTGATGGTAGTTTCCGACACGGAATAAAATGAGCCATCTTAGTAAGCATATCGACCACCACGAGCACCGTTGTGTAACCTGACGAGGGGGGCAAGTCCGTTAGAAAGTCCATGGAGATTGCTCCCCATGGTCTGCCCGGAGTTGGCAGTGGTTGAAGAAGTCCAGGAGGCGCACCTGACACTGCTTTCGCTTGTCGACATTGTACACAAGAAGCGACGTAGGAAAACACATCATGTCAAACTCGAGGCCACCAAAAAGTCCGGGTGACCAAGTGCAGAGTTTTGTAAAAACCAAAATGACCAGCAGCGGGGTTGTCATGACATTGCGTCATGATGAGGGCTCTAAGCGTCCTGGTGGGTACATACAATAAACCCCGATGTCTTAGCAAACCCTCCTCCAAAGTCCATGGGGAATCAGGTCCAACTTCTCCCCTTCTTTGTTGCGACCAGGCGTCCAATCGCTGTGCTTCCTGTATTCGAGCCCTCAAATCCACCGGATCCTGAATCACTGCCAAAGATTCCGGTGGCAACACCGTTCGTGGAGGAAGAGGATCCTCGGGACCAATATATTCGGGTTTTCTAGACAATGCGTCTGCTCTCCAATTCTGTCCACTGGGACTGTAATAAAACTTGGGCGTCCAACAATAAATGCCGAGGAGGGCCAGGGTTCACCTCAGCAACTTGGGGTGGTGGTGTGAGACATGCCCAACCTAGGGTTTCCCCGAGGTCGGGCCTACCCCATTTCCCGACGGGCCAGGAGTAGATTCGGGAACTGGTCTTCGTGTCCCTCTTCGTTTGCATGAATTGGCGAAATGTCCCGGACCCCCACAATAAAGGCACAAGCCTTCTTGAAAACTTCCCGCACGTTCTTGTGCCGTCAACTGAGGGCGGAGTGCACCCAACTCCATCGGCTCCTCAGTCCTGGCCGTAGTTTTATAAACTTCCAATGGCGTAGTTTGCGAATGCGAATGAGAAGGTAGTTCCACAACTGGCCGTCTGCTCCTGCGCTGTTGTAAACGGGCTTCAATACGCAAGCACTGAACCACAAGAGCATCCAAGGTTAAAGCCCACTCCGCATGCACTAACTCGTCTTTGATGTTATCTGCCAAGCCCTCCTGAAAAGCATCCATGTGGGCTGACTCATTCCAAGTAGAGTCCATGCAGAGCAGACGAAACTCTGCAATATATTCTTGCAGAGGACGTTTCCCCTGGCAAATGTCCCGCAAACGTCTAGCCACGGTTTGAGTTTTAATTGGGTTTTCAAACATTACCCGCAATTGCTGCTGAAAGCCTTGAAAATCATTCAACAAAGGGCTATCTTGGGTCAGCAAAGGAGTATCCCATTTGGCAGCCTGCCCAGATAAGAGGCTAATAATAAACCCCACCTTAGCCCGGTCATTTGGAAAGTCTTCAGGCCGCAAGGTAATAAATAATTGGCACTGTCCCATAAATGCCGGAAACATATCAGTCTGTCCTGAGAACTTCTCCGGCATAGATACCGGGCTTTTTCTAACGGGAGGGACTGGATGAGCAGCAGGAGTTTGCAAATGTGAAACATGGTTTACCAACTGTGTTACCTGGTTTTGGAGGACCTGGTTACTTTGTAGCAGTTGGTCTATCTGTTGCTGTTGCTGCTCCACCAAACGCTGTAATTGAGTATGGTCCATCTTGGTATGAAGATGGTTTGTCAGGCCAGAAGCAAAAATGTTATGCCTCACTTGTATCCACAGGTGAGCAATCACAATTCTGAAGTTCCAAAAATATAAGCAACCAAAAACAAACCCCAAACAAGATAACTGCTGAAGTTTTTCCAGTCCTCGGCAGTAATTCCGTTATCTGTTTGGCAAACCTGAAGTGCCTATAAATCACAATGCCTCAGAGAATCTTCACAAGACTTTCGCTTTAACAAGACACTTTGCTTCTGGCAAATTTCTCAAGCCAATCCGTTTCCTTTTATCCCCTAAGGGGGCGTGTTAGTCTCATTAATTAATCATTGGCTCGACGCCTCTTCCCCAATTGAGATTGACGTCTCAATCTCCGTCTATTTCTCACATCAAGCCAGGATCCCTCAAAGTTTTCCTCCTCTCCTGAAACTTCTCGCACGTTTTCCTGATTATCTGCCACCGGCTGCTGCGTAATGTGAGATGGAGACTCAGGGAAGGTAGAGGACTCTGTCAGCTCCAATGAATTAGGTTCGTCTCTCATAGCCAAGTCCACTTCCTCATCCTGGTTACCCTCAAAATCACTCAGCAATTCAGGCTCAAATCTCACTGCCAGGTCCTCTTCGCTTGAGCTCACATCTGCCAACGGAACAGATTCAAATCCCGGAGTCACAACACCTGGGTATGGTGCTGCTCCAACCTGGTCAATGACCTCAGCAATTGGGACTCATGATCATTGATCACAGGATATTCCCTGGTCATGACTGCGTGTTGAAGCCTCGCTGGGATTCCCTGGCGGATTGCCAGCTCCATCCAGGCTTTCATCCTCTCTGGAACCTCCTCAATAAGACTATCGCCTTGACAAAGACCAGCAGCCGTCGTAGTGAATGTGGCTTCAGGAGCCCTTCGTGTGGTCGGTGTCCCGGGCACTTGGGCCTGTTGTCCTTGGGGAGCCTAGCTTCGCCTGGATGAGAGGGAGAGATCTAGGGGAGGAGGAGGGTGTGAAGAAACACGTTAGTATTACTGGTAAAGTCTAATTATACTGAATCAGTACGCATTCTGATGTGATTAATTTCTTTATCTCTTAGAACGCTGTCTCTTCTTTATTCTCCCAAACCCAAGCTCCTTTCTTGTCAAGCACACTGTGGAGAGGTTCTGCCACAGTTGTCTTCTGTGGTAAGAATATATGGTTAAAGTTAATTAGCCCCAGGAAGGCTTGCAATTCTGTCTTGCTTTTTGGTGTGGGGGCTTCTTTGATTGCTTTGGTTTTACTGTCCGTGGGGTGGATCCCTTCCCTATCTATCAAATAGCCCAGGAATTCTACCTTGTCGGCTGCTAGTTGGCATTTTTCCTTCTTTACTTTAAGCCCCACCTCTTTGAAAAATACTTTATTAGTTTTACCTTTAAAAGCACAACACAACTACAAGTTATGTACAACAAAAAGACAAACAGGCCTTAGCATAGGCCAAGAGGGAAAGAGAGGAAAGCCTAAGAGAGGAAAAAGGGAAAAGTAATGGAGGGGAAGGGTAGAGTAGTGAAAACAGTTAAAATAAAACCATATTTTGTGACTGTCTGTAAGATCCTTTCTTCTTCAAAAATATCGTCGGCAGTGCTTTTCTTTATCTCTACTTCAGAGGCCCTCGGCCATAGTTTTCCTAGAGGTGATCTATCTTTGGTTTAGCCAATTATACAAAGGATTCCAATTGTTGTAATAGGATGAGGATTCTTTATTTTTTAATGCTTGGGTTAGTTTGTCCATTTCGGCGCATTGTAAAATTTTGTGAATAACCATATGTTCAGTGGGGATAGAAGGTAATTTCCAGCATTGGGCGAATGCCAATCTGGCTGCGGTTAAGATATGAATTACAATATACTTTGATTTTTTGGGTATTTGTTTATCGAAAATTCCTAGAAGGAAGGACTCTGGTTTGTACTCAATTTGTTCCTTGGTTATTTCCTCTAGCCAGTGCCTAATTTTTTGCCAGTACTTCTGGGTTTCCTTGCATGACCACCACATAAGGAAGAAGGTACCTTCTATGCTTTGGCATTTCCAACAATTGGGGCTTGTGTTGGGGTGCATCTTCGCCAATCTCGAAGGGGGCAAGTGCCATCTATAAAACATTTTATATGCGTTTTCTTTATAAGCTGCTGATTTCGTGATCTTAATGTTCCTGTTCCAGATCCTTTCCCATTCTGCTAGGGTAATGCTCCGTCCCACATTTCTGCTCCATGCAATCATACTTCCTTTGACAATTTCTTGTTCTAATTCAGTTTCTAATAAATGTTTGTAAAATTTAGATATATTTTTTTTGCTCGGTCCTAATAGGATTTTGTCTAATGTCTGTAATTTATTGTAGATTCCAAATTCCTTAATATCTTGTTTGTATCTACTATGAATTTGAAGGTACACCCACTGATCAATTATAAATCCTTGCTCTTGTAATTCTTGTCGTGTTTTCAGTTTTCCTTGTGGATCTAATAAATTTTCGTACTTAATCATTTTAGTTATATCCAAATTATTAGGGTGTACTATCGCTTCCATTGGAGATAGCCAAATCGGTATTTTTAGATAGAGTTTTTTACGTACTTTTTTCCAATTGGTTAATAGAGAGTCCCTGATAAGATGCCTATGGAAATATGATTGCCTGGGTTTCCCAGTTTCCCACAGAAAGGCATGCCATCCTTTTTGCATATCGTAGCCTTCTAATATTAGTGTTCTTTTGTTGGTTATATTCACCCATTCCTTTATCCATAGTAGGGTGGCTGCCTTATAATATATTTCCCAGTTTGGCAGGCCTAACCCTCCTCTGCTTTTCAAATCTTGTAGGGCTTTTACATTAATCCTAGCTTTTTCCCCCTGCCAAATAAATTTCAGTGTTATCTTGTTTAATTCCATAAAAAAAAAATTATTTAATTTGATTGGAATTGTCTGGAATAGATATAAAAATTTTGGCAGAATATTCATCTTAATCAGAGCAATCCTGCCCAATAAGGAAAGTTGTAATGTACTCCAGGAATCTAAATCTTTCTTGGATTGTTGGAGAAGTTTGTCATAATTGTTTTCTTTTAATGATTTGCTTTGTGGAGTAAGCCAAATTCCTAAGTATTTAATTTTTTTTGTCACCTGTATTCCCATTATTGTCTCCAGTTCTTTATTCTGGTCTCCTGTTAAATTTTTAGACATTAATTTCATTTTTCCCCTATTAATTTTAAATCCTGCGACTTCTCCAAATCGTTCTAGTTCTTCTAATAAGTTATGTCCTTTTTCTATGGGCTCCTCCAGAAAAAAAACCAAATCGTCAGCGAAGGCTTGTACTTTATACTCTTCTGATTTAATCCTCAGTCCTCTAATTCTCGAATTTTGCCTAATATACGTCAAAAGAGATTCTAGGGCGAATATGAAAAGCAGAGGAGAGAGAGGGCAACCCTGTCTTACCCCTTTTTCTATTTTTATCGGGCCAGTTTGTTCCCCATTTATTAGAATATTTGCCTGTTGGGTGTGATAAATTGTAGTGACGACGTTTTCTAATCTAGTGCCGAGGTTCATCTTGTATATTTTTTGAATTAAAAAATGCCAATTTAAATTGTCGAATGCTTTTTCAGCGTCCAAAAACATAAATGCAAATTGTTTTTCCGGATGGGCTTCATAGAATTCTGAAATGTCTATCACTGTTCTTAAATTATTCTTAATTTGTCGAAATGGGAGAAATCCATTTTGATCTTCATGGATATGTGTGTTTAAAACCTGTTTTAGTCTATTGGCTATTATCGAAGAGAATAGTTTGTAATCTGCATTCAGGAGCGAGATTGGTCTATAATTATTAATACGTCTATGGTCTAGGTCCTCCTTCGGGATCAGCAAAATTAAGGCTCCCCTCCACGAGTCCGGCATCTTGGCTGCTAGGAGTACCTCATTGAATACTTCCAGCATCAGTGGTCCAATTTGTTCTATGATTGTTTTGTAAAGTTCTACAGGTATCCCGTCCGGTCCTGGCGCTTTATTGTTACTTTGCTTCTCTATTGCTGACTTCAGTTTGGACCATGTTATATTTTTGTTTAATAATTCTATCTCTTCCTCTCCAATTGCTTTATTGTTTGCTTCCTCTAGGTATTCAATTATTTTGTCCTCACAGACTTCTTCCTTTTTGTATAATTTCCCAAAGTATTTGAAAGTGATCTCTTTTTTCTTCTCTATCTCCTCTTGCAAATTGCCCCTCTCGTCTATTAATTGGTGTATTATTCTTTTTTCTTTTGTTTTTTTAAGTTTGTGGGCTAGCCATCTCCCTGGCTTGTTTGCATGCTCAAAATAAATTTGTTTGGTCATTTTCAGACTAATCTCCAATTTTTCTTGTTCCAGTAACTTTAGTTTATGTTTAGTTGTTATTAACTGATTCTGTATTCTTTGATTTTTGGGGTTCTTTTGTAGTTGGGTTTCTAAATCCTTAATTTCTTGTTGTAAGTTACTTTGTTGGGCATACTTTCTTTTATTTCTCATAGCGTTGTAAGAGATTGTTGTTCCTCTTATAAATGCCTTCATTGTGTCCCATATATTTTGTTTCGAAGTTAGTTCATTATTATTTTCCTTTAAGAAGAAGTTCAGTTCTTCTTTCACTTTATTAGTATATTCTTCTTTTATTAAGTGAGTATTAAGAGTCCATCTTCTCTTTGGTTTTCTTCTACCTCTCCAGGTTATTTGAATTGGGTTGTGGTCAGCCCAGTCGTTTGGTAAGATTTCGCTATCTTTGATTTCATTAATTAATTCACCATTTATCCAAGCCATATCTATTCTTGTCCAAATTTTGTGTGGGTTAGAGTAATAAGTATACTGTTCTTTTTTGGGGGTTAGTTTTCTCCAGATATCTACCAGATTCAGTTCATTCATCATATCCTTACATGGCTTCGAAAATTCTCTTTTTCCTTTTTTATTCTTACTCATGTTACTATGATCCTTCCGGTAGTCAGCAATAGAGTTAAAATCGCCAATCAGACAAATATTGCCTTTTTCTAAATCTATTATTTTTTGGTGGAGATGTTTGAAAAATTTACCTTGATCATCATTTGGGGCATAGATTACTATCAGTAAAAATGTAATGCCATTAATTGAAGTTTGTACCACCAGAGTTCTTCCTTCAGGGTCCGCCCAGATTAATTCCGCTTTTAAATCATCTCTCGCATATATTGCAATACCTTTCTTTTTGTGCTTATCTGCTGGTGCTGTAAATAATTTTCCCAGTTTTGGACAATCTAGAAATTTCTCCTCACTTTTCCTAATGTGTGTTTCTTGTATGCAAATTATATCAACTTTTTTTTTATTAGTTTGGTTAGAATCCTCTTCCTTTTAGTTCTTGAATTTAGGCCGTTTATATTGATGGAAAGGATTTTCCTTCCTTCCTCCATTTACTTAAGTCTGCCTCGCTTTTTGTCTCATAATTATACGACTCTCTTCTTGTGGTTGGTATGGGGATGTTTCTACTCTTTCTTGTTGTAGGTTGTCTTTCCCTTGAGTTTGGACGGGTCTTTCTTCTTTGTTCCTGTTGTGTCCGGCGCAAGGAAGGAGACTCAGAGCCAGTGACTCAATTCAGCTCATTTATTGGTCCTGAGATCGGCTCGGGTTCCGTAAGGAAAAAGCGGCGGCTTTTATTCTTTGGCCGCGGTGGCTGCGGCCAATGGCACCGCTTTGAATCTCCCGCGATT
>NW_020720331.1:0-11424 GCF_900518725.1 Notechis scutatus | reverse complement strand
AACCAGGATGATTAGGGGACTGGAGGCTAAAACATATGAAGAATATCTATGGAGAGTCTCAGTCATCCAAGGCAGGGTTGTCCCAAAGGTACTTTTTCAAGAGGCAAGTGAACTTCTGGGTTTTTTTTGAATGAGAAGCTTCTTGGATAAGAAGCGAAACATCTTCAAAGAAAAAGCAGAAAGTCCAGTTGTCTCTTGAAAAAGCATCATTGGGACATATGAAGAACAATTGGAGGAATTGGTTATGTCTGGTCTAGGGAAAAGAAGGACTAGGGGTAACATGATAGCAGTATTCCACTATTTGAGGGGCTGTCACAAAGAAGAGGGGGTCAACTTATTCTCCAAAGCACCAGAGGGAAGGACAAAAACCAATGGATGGAAACTTATGAAGGAGAGAAGCAACCTGGAACTAAGAAGTAACTTCCTAACAGTGAGGACAATTAACCAGTGGAACAGCTGGCCACCAGAAGCTGTGGATGCTCCATCCCTGGAGGTCTTTAAGAAGAGACTGGACAGGCACTTTGTCCTCTTTTGAGACTGTGATAAAAATCAACCTCTCAGGTAGACCCTGGAGACATGTGAACAATAAATAAGAGTGTTATTATAAAGCTTTTGCAAAAGGGAATTCTGCTCAATGGGCAGAAGACATGTTTTGTAGTAGCAGTTGAGATCCTGTAGATGGCACTAGCAGCATGCTGCAGTGTCTAATACAGGGGCCTCTTTACATGATCTCATTCTCTATCTTGGGTGGGAAAGTCCCCGACTTTCTGGACTTATAGGTGATCTCATTTTACTAGCATCATCACTATTCCTAAGGATTGGTTGGGTGGTTTTACCAATGTGGTTGGGAGATTGCACCCATGTGGTATCTATTCTCCAATCCTGATGCTGTATCTATGTTGCCTTTTGCTACTTGTAAAAACCCTATAAAATGTAATAAACGCTACATATGTAGTCAGACATCTTGGCACCTTGCATAATGACTGGTCTTTGAAACCCATCAATGTTTCCTAGAAGAGCTGGGGTTTATATACAGGCTCAAATATACAGTCTCTGCCCCTCTCCGGATTCACAATCTATCCAACTACATATCTCCCTACGCAACACCCCTATTGTTATTGTCACATAACATCTATTTCCTAGTCCTGTTTACCCATTTCCATTTCCAGTAATCTCCATCATTAACATGACACTGGACAGCATAACCTGCCAAATATATAACCTTTGTACAAAACAATAGAGAATTCTTATATAATATTCCAGTAAATTATCTTAGGTTAACACAGAGGTTAAAAATGGCATTACCATTGCTTTATATTTTCACAGGTATAATCCTACATATCACAGAGACATAATGGTCTTCTCCCCGATGCCATCTCTCTCAATTGTGTGTGTGACAGAGACTTTAACAGATCCTTGCAATATCAACACATCTATCTATCTTTGCCTGCTAAATACCCAGAACATCTCCAGACCAAGAATAAACAAACAAAGAAACAAAACTTCATCAAGATGAAAAGAACGAAAAGACAACAAAGAACAATCATTATCTGGAGGAATCCGCTTCATACATAGAAACATTTGCAAAAAACCCAGGATTTATTTTCACATCAATATCTCCAATAAAAGCATTTACTTAATAAGAATGTCATAGTTTGCACAGCAGTCACTAATGTCCAAAGAGCATGATGGTTGGGAATTGGAAGAAAATTGGAAGTAACTATACATGTATTAGGGCCGTGATGGCTCAGAGGTTAAAGATGCTGAGCTTGTCAGATGAAGAGCTGCCAGCCTGTGTTCGAGACCCAAGTGCTGCATGATGGGGTGAGCTCCCGTTTCTTGCTCCAGCTCCTGCTCATCGAGCAGTTGCAAAGCATGCAAATGCAAGTAGATAAATAGGTACCACTTGGGTGGGAAGGTAAGAGCATTCCAAGCACCTTCGCATGAAGCTGGCCACATGACCAAGGAAAATGTCTTCAGACAACACTGGCTCCCCCAAACAAGAAACAGAGATGAACACTGGGCACAACTGGGTACGGAAACCTTTTAATAGATACATTAGAAGAACATTTCTTGAGGAGAGATAAATATCCTTCAGATGGCCTCTTGATTCCCAGAGGTCTGTGAGTTGTCAGTTAGTGATTGGTGAGCATTTCAGAGGCACAGAAGCAATGGGAGAAGAGATGTCCATTATTTCCAATTGTCTGGTAAATCAGAAAGTATGCTTTAGTCCACAAATTCCATCAGATAGCATGAAAATGACCTCATAATCATCACTGTACATGAATTTCCCAAAAGATATTTCTTTTCTTTCCCAAAACCTCTCTTATGCTAGCTTAGATGCTTTTTCCCCTCAAACCAAGATCAGTTCTATAGATCATAGTTTCCCATTCTGTTCTATTCTGTTCTTGTACCGGTATTCTCTTCTCTTCTCTTCTCTTCTCTTCTCTTCTCTTCTCTTCTCTTCTCTTCTCTTCTCTTCTCTTCCCTTCCCTTCCCTTCCCTTCCCTTCATTCCATTCCATTCCATTCCATTCCATTCCATTCCATTCCATTCCATTCCATTCTATTCTACTCCTACTCCTACTCCTACTCCTACTCCTACTCCTATTCTAATTCCTATTCCTATTCCTATTTCTATTCTAATTAACATTTTCCAAACCATGCAGATCACTGCAAAAGCTTCCCTAAATTTTTCAGTTCTCGTCCAGGAATAGCAACACTTTGCTGAATAGCAAAGCATGCAGCAAGACTTGCATTAAGGACAGCTGTAACCAAATTTTTCCCTTATCAAATATTGCATGCAAACTAAAAGCCGATTCCTTCCTCTGCCTTAATTTGCAAGCTAATGTGGAAATTTAGCGGAATGGGGTTATCATTCAATGCATGCTAGGCACAGACCAAAAGTAAATGGTTTTGTTTTTTTTGCTGTAGCCAGAGGGCACTTAGCAAGTCTTCCACCATTCAGATGTTACATCCTGCCACATTCTTTCTCACAACAATTTCCTCTTTTGATGCCCAGGCTGTAAATCATACCGTAATTTTGAGGTGTTTAGGAAAATTATCTTCTACAAAATTTATCCACTCACTTCTTTGGAGCAATAAAGGAGTAGGAGCAATGTGATAGTAGTCTTTTAATATTTGAGGGGCATCCCCAAAGAAGAGGGAGTCAAGCTATTCTCCAAAGCACCAGAAGGCAGATGAAGAAGCAATGGATGGAAACTAATCAAGGAGAGAAGCAACCTAGAACTAAGGAGAAATTTCCTGAGAGTTAGAGCAATTAATCAGCGGAATGCCTTGCCTTCAGAAGTTGTGAATGGTCCAACCCTGGGAGTTTTTAAGAAGAGAATGGACCACTTGTCTGTAATGGGGTATAGTCTCCTGATTGAGCAGGGGTTGGACTAGAAGACCTCCAAGTTCCCTTCCAATGCTGTTATTCTGTTATTTGGACAACATGGGTGGTTTGGGGGGGAAAAAAGGAAAGGATCGGTTAATGAGTGTGAAAAGAGTTTCTAACAGAGGAGCCCATGTGATAGCAGTATTCCAATATTTAAGGGACTGCCACAAAGAAGAGTGGGGGTCAACCTGTTCTCCAAAGCACCTGAGAGCAGGTCAAGAAGCAATGGATGGAAACTGACCAAGGAGAGAATCAATGTAGAACTAAGGAGGAATTTCCTGACAGTGAGAACAATTAACTAGTGGGATGACTTGCCTCCAGAAGTTGTAAATGCTCCAACATAGGAAGTTTTTAAAGAAGAGACTGGACAACCATTTGTATGAAATGGTATGGGGTTTCCTGCCTGAGCGGGGGGTTGGACTAGAAGACCTCCAAGGTCCCTTCCAACTCTGTATCTTGTTAATTCTGGTACTTTTCAGAATTTCCAACCACCAGACCTGGCAAACAGTTTTACCATGGCTTAGTAGTCATTTATATCCCCCAAACTAATAACCATTCACTCAATTTGATAAGCCATGTGGGATGGCGATGAGCCTTGAATTAATGAGGTGTGCCACCATGCAAAATTGTTATGGTGTGACGTTGACTTCTGAGCATGAAAAGGAGACTGCCATGGCAATGAATGTAGAATGAGGACACCAGTTGTTTTAGTTGGACCTTCAGGAGCTGATGAGCAGAGAGGTCCGTGAAAGAGAGGAGAATGTACTTGGTGTCCATTGGGATTTTTCTACCCTTTGAAAGAAGTATTGTAGGAATGGTGGATTTCCTCTCCCAGAGTGGGTAAAAGAGTTGCAAAGGAAGTGTGTGCTTGGTGTATGTATGCGTGAGAGAAAGCAAGCACATATGTGGAGTGGGAAGTGTCAACCATACTTTACTTCCTATGGACATGATCTTCCTCATTGCTTTCTGTTTCCCATGATCATATTAGTAACCACCATAATGTAAGGTTAGGGTAAAATCAGGGGTGGGGAAGAGTCTGCCTATCGAGATGAGGTGGACCAATGGTTGCTTTTGTGGTGTGGAGACAATAACTTGGTCCTCAACACCAATAAGACCAAGGAGCTGATAGTGGACTATAGAAGGAACAGATCAGACCTCCAGCCCTTGCGTATCAATGGAGACCGAGTGGAGCAAGTGGCCAGTTTTAAGTTTCTGGGTCCTACCATAAAAGAGGACCTGACCTGGGGGGCTCACATTGCAGCCCTGGTCAAAAGGGCCCAGCAGAGATTATACTGCCTGAGACTTCTCAGAAAACAACAACTGAATGAAAAACTGCTGGTGAATGTTGACCGTTGCACCATAGAGAGTATTTTAACTTCCTGCACCTCTGTATGGTTTGCCAATTGCACAGTGGCAGATAGGACAGCACTCCAGAGGGTTAATGTCATTGCCCAGAGGTTCATTGGTTGCCCTCTCCCCTCTTTGGAAGAGCTTTAGAGCTCCCGCTGCCTTAAGAAAGTTCAAAACATCCTCAAAGATCCATCTCATCCTGGGCACCCTTTTTTTGAACTATTACCATCTGGCAGACGGTACAGGACAATACAAACGAGGACAAACAGGCTGAAAAACAGCTTCTCTCCCAGGGCAGTAGCTCTTTTGAATTCTGCTGTATAGTGCAATATTGGTGCGGTGTCTGGGGTTTTCGGTTCAATGTGTGGAGGGTGAAGGATGTGTGTTTGTGTTTATTTTCATGGTCATGATGTGCACTGAAGATGGTGTTTGATTTCATTGTACGAGGTGCAATGACAATTGTTGAGGTAATTCCCCGTTAGGAGAATGAGCGCATACAGGGAGACGTAGTGAGAGAAGTGTTTGAATAGTACACACACAGCACACAGATACACTGTACAGTAAATGTAGGTTTTTACTTCCAAAGCAAAGTTTAAACAAGCAGTCCAAAGTCATTCACAGGTGAGATCAGTCAGTTTTCAGTCCAGGGATAATCCAATAACAAAGACCAGTATCAAAAACAGTTCAGTATCAGACTTATATCAAATCCAAGAATATCAGTCAATTAGAAGAATGGAGGAACGGCAAAACTCTCCAACAGAAGGAAAACAGAGACTCACTGAGACTTCTTCTGAGACTAAGACTAAGACTAAACAACCCAGGTTTCTGGCTCCATCTTATGGCCATTTGAGAAACCACACCCAATTACAAATTTTGCATTTTCTTAAAGAGACAGTTTTAAAATGTCTATCCTGGTTTATATATTTCCAACCCAAATAGCTGTTAGGTGACTTACATTCCTAACAACAATAAAGTAAACTAAACCTAAAAGACTAATGGAGGAGAATATTTGCAGCTTAGGGTAGAAGTGTAGAGACCTTGGTGATCTCTAAGCATGGCTATTTATCTGCAGACTCAACCTTTCATTACTCAATGAAGTAACACATCTGTGCTATAAGAGGGCAGTTTGCGGAATACAGAAGGTATAGCAAGGGTCTTCAAACTTGGCAAGTTTAAGAGTTGTGGACTTCCCTCCCAGAATTCCTGAGCTAACATGACTAGAGGAGGAATTCTGGGAGTTGAAGTCTACAGGTCTTAAAGCTGTCAAGTTTGAAGACCCCTGAGGTATAGAATGGAATAACAGAGTTGGAAGGGACCTTGGAGGTCTTCTAGTCCAACCCCCTGCTTAGGCAGGAAACCCTACACCAAGGGAGGAGGAGAAAGAGGACGATGACAACAACAATGATGACAAACTCTCTGAGCTTACATGTCTTCTTGAAACATTTCATGACCCAACTAGGTAACATCATCACTGCTAGAAGAGTGCAGTTTGCAGAATGAAAGAAGAACAAAAACAGGAGGAGGAATCCATTGTGCTCTCTGAGCATGATTATTTACCTGCAGACATTTCATTACAAAATGAAGTAACAACATCAGTACTAGAAGAGGGAAGTTTGGGGAATGGAGGAAGTTAATGATAATGAGGAGGAGGAGGAGGAAGAAGAGGAGGAGGAGGAGGATAACAGGATAACAGAGTTGGAAGGGACTTTGGAGGTCTTCTAGCCTAACCCCCTGTTCAAGTAGGAGGCCCTATACCA
Source organism: Notechis scutatus (assembly GCF_900518725.1). Next base: position 4,921 of record NW_020720331.1, on the reverse strand, counting down.
TTTCAGACAAATGGTTGCCAAACCTTAAAAAGCTCCTGTGATGGAGCACCCACAACTTCTGAAAGCAAGCCATTCTGCTGATTAGTTGTTCTCCCTGTCAGAAAACTTCTCCTAAATTCTAGGTTGGAGCTCTCCTTGATTAGTCTCCATCCATTGCTTCTGGTTTTGCCTTCAGGTGCTTTGGAGAATAGATTGTTCCCCTCTTTGTGGCAGCCTTAGATAGCATTAGCAATAGCACTTAGACTTACAGCTTTAAGTGCTGTAAACTGCTCTAAGCGGTTTACAGAGTCAACGTATTTTCTCCAACAATCTGGGTCCTCATTTTACCCATCTCGGAAGGATGGAAGACTGAGTCAATCTTGAGCCTGGTGAGATTTGAACTGCCAAATTGCAGGCAGCCAGAAGTCAGTAGAAGTAGCCTGCAGTACTGCAATCTAACCACTGTGCCACTGTGGCTCATAGATATTGGAAGACTGCTATCATGTCACCCCTAGTTCTTCTTTTCATCAAACTAGACATACCCAGTTCCTGCAACCGTTCTTCATACGTCTTAGCCTCCAGTCCCCTAATCCTCTTTGTTGCTCTTCTCTGCACTCTTTCCAGAGTCTCAACATCTTTTTTACATCGTGACAACCAAAAAATGGAAGGAGACAATGTCCTCCATTCAGTTGTTCCAGAATAGTTCCAGGAGATCAAAAATGGGATCGCTTACATCCAGCAAACGGTTATTTCCTCCGACTTTGCAATGGCCGTTGTGGCTTCTCAGCTTCCATGGTGAAAGGGAGAGGATTTATCTTTCCCTCTTGATGCTCGGTGTGAGTCATGCAAATCGCATGCAAAATTGATGAGAGCGACGGTGGCATCTGCCAAGACAATGTCGTTGGCTTCCAGGGTTCCTGCTGTGGGTGCACCAGGTTAGGATAATAGCTTGTTTTATTGATGCTCTGCAGAGATCTCAATGCCTGCCTTTGGTTTCCGCCATCTGCTTTCAGACCCAGAGAAGACAGCCAAGAGAAGGAAGAGGTAAGGTCATGCCGGAAAGAAAAAAAAAATGTGGTGGGCCTCCATATTTGGAGACACCTGCAGCTGTTTGAGTCGGTGTTGAATCCAAACCCCAACCCAGATCCAAAAGAAATATGAAAGATCAGTCAATTGGAATAGAGCCGGAAGGAGCTTTGGCAGGTCTTCTAGTCCAGGGATTGCCAAACTTTTGGACCTCAGGGACCACCAAACTCATAATTTTAAATCCTGCGGACCAGAGACCCTGGGAAAATCCCCCAAAAAGTCTGCTGGAAAATTCCCCACCCCGTTTTCCTACCGATCGACCATTCTTTATTTGGGATCGCCGGATCTCAGCTCCAGCTCCGTTCTCAGGAAGAGAGAGAAAGAGAGAGACTTTTGGCTTCATGCAAGGAAAGCAGCAGAAGCAGCAAAAGGCTTTCTTTCTCTCCCCCAAATACCACCAGAAATGAGTCTTTGTGAGACTTATCACACCGGTGCAGCCTCTTGGAGCAGGTTGCATTGCAGGGTCCCAAAGATTCATTTCTGGTGGAGTTTGGGGGAGAGAAAGAAAGACTTTTGCTGCTTTCCCTGCAGGCAGCCAAAAGCAGAAGAAGAAAGAAGTGGAAATAAGCAGCCCAGTGGCCTGGCAAGGTGCTTGAGGCGAGTGGGGCAAGTTCTCCCTGTCCACCCTTTCCCCCCTCCCCTTACTACCTCGTGTTGTTCACAATGCAAGCAACACAAGCCTTGTGTTCCCATGGGCCATGTGGGTGGTGCAGCCTTGTGTTCCTCCTCAGCCTGGATTAATTGCTTTGGGGGCTGCTTTGGGAATGACATTTCTCTGCAAACCACCAAAATTTTCTCATGGACCACCAGTGGTCCCTGGTCCACTGGTTGGCGACCATTGTTCTAGTCCAACCCTCTGCTCAAGCGTCTATGGAGATTCTCAGTCATCCAGGTCATGGTTGTCCCAAAGGTGCTTTTTTACAAGAGGCAACTGGACTTTCTGGTTTTTCTTGGAAGACATTTTGCTTCTCATCCAAGAAGCTCTGAAGAGAGCTGAAGACGCTTCTTCGATGAGAAGTGAAATGTCTTCCAAGAAAAACCAGAAAGTCCTGTTGCGTCTTGAAAAAGCACTTTTGGGACCCTTGCCTGTGCCATTCCAGACAAATGACTGCCCAGTCTCTTCTTGAAAACCTCTAGTGATGGAGCACCCACAACTTTTGGAGGCAAGCAGTTCCACTGGTTAATTGTCATCCATCAATTAAATTTCTCCTTAATTCCAGGTTGATTCTCTCCTTGGTTTGTTTCCATCTATTGTTTCTTGTTCTGACTTCTAGTGCTTTGGAAAATAAATTGACCCCTCTACCTGTAAGGTTCCATGTCTCTGGGCTGATCAAAGGTTATTGTTCATTAGAGAAGTTGGGTGTTTACTTCCCCAAAACTCAGCAGGATGTCCTTGTGAGGTCATCAGATGATATCTATATTTGTATTATCCATAGCTATGTCTCTTTGTACATGCTAATGGAGCTGTTACCTTGCATTGGCTGACATCCAGGTAATTAAATATCTCAAATTCCTTTAAACACTGTTACAGGCCCAAGCGAACTTCATTCCTAATTCATTTCCTTGAACTTCTCAAGGCCAAGGAAAATCTGTTACTTTTACACTTTGTAAGATCACTTAGAAGTTGTATAACTATTGTCAGTTTTGGAAGCCATATTAGCACCGGAAGCTTCCATGCTGTCACATTTTTGTGCTTGGGAAATTGGGAGGGGGGAATTTCATGGATCGAATGTAGTTAGACATAACAGCATTCTTATTCTTACAAAGGTCATGTTATTCCTGCACCTGGATGAGAAGTGGTTTAAGGGATGTCTCAAGTTGGATGGTGATTGGGGCATGTGATGGAATGATGGGTGCAGGGGATGGACTTGTATTTTTAATTATTGAAGGAAAACCTGGAACTCTCAGATTTGGGTTTTCACAGATGTGCCAATATGACAGCTCTAATAAAATGAAATTGTCAGGACTCCGGCATTAACCCCCATTTAAATCATGAGTCTCAAGCCAAACTTCCAAAGCTTAAAGAAGATTTATTAGGAGTAAACATGCTGGCGCTGCCTGGGTGTAGCCAACTCTGAGACACATCATTCATTGTCACCCTTGACCCTGGTTTCCCCCCACCCCCTGGGTGTGTCATAATTCATATTCTCCAATGGGACACATCCAGAGCCAAGAGTCATCAATCATGCTCTCCAGTTAGAATTTTGTATGGCAGAAACTTCGGTCACCTAGTTACTATCTTTGAAAACTATTCATGGAATGCACTTTCATTTTGCAAGCTGCCACACTGCTCCCCCCTCCCTTTCTATTGGCAACTCTAAAAAGACCATAGAAATATTTTATGAGTTGACAGGAACTTTTAGAAAATGCCTGTCTCAGAGTTTTGGTGTTGGAGATTGTTTCCCTGGAACGCTGACAACGGTCTTCATCGAGGAAAACAACAGAATTTAGTTTTGCTCCTACAGGTTAGTCCTTGACTGATGAACACAACTGAGCCCCACCTTTACGTCACTAAGTGAGAAATTTGTGATGTGAGTTTTGCCCCATTTTACAACTGGTTGTGAAGTGGAATCACTGCAGTTGCTTCGTAACACATTTGTTAAGTGAATCTGGCTTTTCCATTGACTTTGCTCATCCGAAGGACACAAAATGGGATCACATGATCTCTTGGATACTGCGACCGTCATAAATACGAGTCAGTTGTCAACCAGCTGAATGTACATCATGTGATCCCCCATGGGGATGCTGCAATGGTCATAAGTGTGAAAAATGGTCACGAGTCACTTTTTTTCAGTGCCGTTGTAACTTTGAACTGTGAACTGTTGCAAATTGAAGATTGTCAGTGCTTGGAGATACAAATAGACTTTTGTGCTTGAAACAGGGAGGAAATGGAAGTTTAACTTTGGGTTTTGTTGACTGATTGATTCACTTGTTGACATGGAAATGTCAGGTAGTTATTAATTCTATAAAAGCAAAAAGCGGAGACTGTAAGTTTCCTTTGTAAAATTATGGCACTGCACTGGAAAAAGTTGGGCATCACTGTTTCTTTTCTCTTCTAATGGAATAAAAATTCTCCTTAGTTCTAGGGTGTTTGTCTCCTTGATTAATTCAATTCAATTCAGAAGAGAGTTGGAAGGGATTAACAGATTAACAGAGTTGGAAGGGACTTTGTAGTCCAATCTCTTCTTGAAAGCTTCCAGTGATGAAGCTCCCACAACCTCTGAAGGCAACTTCTGTTCCATTGGTTGACTGTTCTCACTGCAAGAAAATTTACCCTTATTTCCAGGTTGAATCTCTCTTGGAGGTCTTCTAGTCCAACCCCTCCTTGCTCAAGCAGGAGACCTTATACTGTTTGAGACAAATGGTTGTCCAATCTGTTCTTGAAAGCCTCCAGTGATGGTGCACCCATAACTTCTGGAGGCAAGTTGTTCCACTGATTGTTAGGAAAGCCCTCCTTAATTTAGGTTGGATCTCACCTTGATGAAGTTTCCATCTTATTTCTTGTCCTTCTCTTAGGAGCCTTGGGGAATAGCTTTCTCTTCTCCTTCTCTCTTTTTTTCCTCCTCCCTTTTCCAATTCTCTTGATTTTCATTTGCATTTCAAATTAAGATAAATGTCACAGCAGCTTAAAATTGCCGAGAAATTGTATGATTCTGTTCCAAAGGAATAGGCATAAAAACAACTCTTGAAGCAACATCAGGCTGGCAAGTCCACCATAACTTTATGTGTGTGGGGGTAGGAGGGAGAGTTTCCAACTTTCTTTTTGGAAGGAGAATTTCCTTTTGGGTAGGAAATATGAAGCAAATATGAAAAGAGGGGTGTTGAAGCCAAGTCTTGTCCACCTACCAGTTGCAAA
>NW_020720330.1:0-11425 GCF_900518725.1 Notechis scutatus | reverse complement strand
TATCTATCTATCTATCTATCTATCTATCTATCTATCTATCTATCTATCTATCTATCTACTTGTCCTTTGCGGCAGATCCTGGTTAGAATTCAACCTGCTAAAAAATTCACACTTCACATGGATTGCATTCCCTTTAGATATATATTACATGAATAAATGTATATCTCTGCCTCCCCCAACCACATTGCTCAGCCCTGGGCTTAAGCCATTTCTTCCCACAGCTGAACCCCATAAGCTTGCTTTGTCCTCTGCCAACCAACAGAAGTTCCCTCTGCAAACGAGAAGACATTTCTGAATCACTAAGAACGCCTAAAAGCTAAGTGGGAGCTCGGCGATGGGCTCCCGAGGGGCTCCCTTGAAACCATCTCAGCCTGAACCAATCAATGACATTTCTCTGGCCCTGTAAATAAAGGCACTCAAAGCACAAAAAACATTTATTTTCCACCTCACGGGCAACACTCAATAGGGGATTTCCCCCCCCCCCCCACAAACTCAGCGGAAGAGCCGCCATCTCCTAAAAGAGCAGAGTGCAATTAAAATCCATTTAAAAGGAGCTCTGAGTTGCTCCACTGTGCAGCTACCAAGGGCTTAAGACTCCTTCACAAAGCTCTTTGTCTGGCTTCCCTGCTCTCTGCTAACTTTGTCTTCTCTTTTTAGTGGCAGAGACACCAGTAATGCTCCTCCGATTTCAGCTGAAGTGATTTATTTATTCTCTCTCTCTCTCTCTCTCTCTCTCTCTCTCTCTCTCTCTCTCCCTCCCTCCCTCCCTCCCTCCCTCCCTCCCTCTCCCTCTCTCTCTCTCACCATCTACTCCCTCCTAGCACTGATGATGTTACCTAGTTTGGATAATGAAATGCCTGCAAGAAGACCAACCAGTTTAGAGAGCACCAACGATCCCACAGTCCTCCTCCTCCATCGTTCCAAATTCCCCTCTAGCACTGATGATGTTACTTAGTTTGGTAGTGAAACATCTTCAAGAAACAACCAAGTTTAGAGAGCACTAAGGACCCCACAATCCTCCTCCTCCTCCTAGCACAGGGGTGGGCAAACTTTTTGGCTCGGGGGCCGCATTGACTTTTAAAATTTGACAGACGGGCCGGGTCAGCACAAGATTTTTTGGGAATCGCCCCCCCCCACCCTTCCCCCCCCTCTTCTCCTCCTTCCCCTCCCCTCGGAGGCCCCCTGAGTCAGGAGTTGCTACCGCCGGCGCGGCTCCGCGCGGCTCCAGTCCCGCGTTGCCTTGGGAAGGGAAAGGCAAAAAGGAAGAGTGCTTTGCAACGGGAGCAGCGGCACCGGAGGCTCAGGCTCAGCGGCTCCTGGTTTTGCCTTTTCCTTCCCAAGGCAACGCGGGACTGGAGTCGCGCGGAGCTGCGCCGGCGGTAGCAACTCCTGACAGCCCCAGCCAGACACCTGAGCGGAGCCCAGGTGGAACTGCCTGTTGCTGCTGCCGGAGCACCGCCGGGTCGCCTCCTCCAAGCAGCCCGCCCGCCCGCTGGGCTTCCCCTCTGCCGCGCGGCTCGGGGCCAGGCGCGAGCGCCCGCGAGTTAAAAGGAAGCCGAAAGTTGCTGGGAGGTTGCTCGGGTGCTGGGAGCAGGCTTTTAAAGTGCCGCCCGAGCAAAGTTTAAGCAGCCCGCCCGCCCACCGGGCGGAACCCTTCCCGCTCCTCGGCGGGAAGACGCTCCAGCCTGCAAACTTTGCCTTTGCAAAGTTTAAGCCTGGAAGCCCCGGAAACCCGAGCAACTTCCCAGCAACTTTCGGCTTCCTTTTAACTCGCAGGTGCTCGCGCCTGGCGGAGGGGAAGCCCGGAGCCTCCTCCAAGCAGCCCGCCCGCCCGCCGGGCTTCCCCTCCGCCGCGCGGTTTGGGGCCAGGCGCGAGCGCCCGCGAGGCAAAAGGAAGCCGCAAGTTGCTGTGAAGTTGCTCGGGTTTCCGGGGCTTCGAGGCTTAAACTTTGCACAGGCAAAGTTTGCAGGCGGGAGCGTCTTCCCGCCAAGGAGCGGGAAGGGTTCCACCCAGCAGGCGGGCGGGCTGCTTGGAGGAGGCGACCCGGCGGCGCTCTGGGTTTCCCCTCCGCCGCACGGCTCGGGGCCAGGCGCGAGCGCCCGCGAGGAAAAAGGAAGCTGAAAGTTGCTGGGAAGTTGCTCGAGTGCTGGGAGCAGGCTTTTAAAGTGCCGCCCGAGCAAAGTTTAAGCAGCCCACCCGCCCGCCGGGCGGAACCCTTCCCGCTCCTTGGCGGGAAGACGCTCCAGCCTGCAAACTTTGCCTCTGCAAAGTTTAAGCCTGGAAGCCCCGGAAAAAAAAGGGGGATCGGTGGGGACTCACCTTCGGAGAGGTCGCACTCGAAGGTGATTTCGAACTCCCAGCCAAGGCCTTTGCAAAGTTCTTTTCTTTCCTACCCCGAGAGCGCTCCGCACTGTTTTGCAGCTTTGGGGGCCACGCGGCACAGGGCAATACGCCACGCCCAGCAATTTTTTTTCAGGGGCGGGCCGGATTGGACAGACCAACGGGCCGGATGTGGCCCGCGGGCCGTAGTTTGCCCACCCCTGTCCTAGCACTTATGATATTACCTACCCTGGATAATGAAATATCTGCAAGAAAATCACCAAGCTCAGAGAGCATAAAGGACCCCTCATTTCAATCGTGAGCTACAAATATTCTCCTTTATTGTGGTCTGGAGTGTTCCTTGCCCAAGTGGTATGTATGTATGTATGTATGTATGTATGTATGTATGTATTTTCCTTGAGCCTCCAGGAGGGTGAAAATGGCCTCCCTGGGCTCCGGAGGCCCTCTGGAGGCTGGAAATGGGCCCACTTCCGGCCTTCCGAGCCTCTGGGAGGCCTCGGCCCTGTCCTTACCTGGCATGCAAAACAGGCCGTGTGGGGACTCCTGGGAGGGGTGGGGTGGGCGGGCCAGCCAGGGCTGGCATTTACCGGTTTGCTGAACCGGTCATTAAAAATGATAAAACTAGCGAACGGTTCGCCCGAACCGGGGTGAACCAGTAGCAACCCATCCCTGGCTCAAACGCACCTTTGCGAAGAGAAGAGAAAAGATATCGTATACCACAGAATCATTATTATGATCTGGAGACCTCCTCTGCATTAATTCCTGTAAGGGAGGTATGTTAAAAAAAATCAACACCTAATACAAACCCTAATGGAATAATTTAGGTCAGTGGTGGCTAACCTTTTTGGGCTCCTGTGTCCAAAACGGTGTGCACATTAGCGCGCATGCACTCGCGTGCCGGCTCCCAAAATGCAACGCGTGCCCCCCTCCCCATGCCCCCTCTGCGCATGCGCGCACAATTCCCCTCGCCACCGCCTTACCTGCACTGCACCTCACAGCTGATTTTTCGGCTGGTTTGAGGCCTTTTTCAGCCTCCCTGAGGCTTGGAAAAAGCCTCTGCAAGGCTTTTCAGGCCGAATTATAGGCCCGTTTTGTCACTTCCGGTATTACAGGAAATGACGAAACAGGCCTATAACTCGGCCTGAAAAGCCTTACAGAGGCTTTTTCCAAGCCTCTGGGAGGCCAAAAAAGGCCTCAAACCAACCGGGAAAAAAAAACAGCTGTGAGGCACGTGCATGCACAGTGAGGTAAGTTTGCCTGCAGCTCGCGTGCCAGTACAAATGGCTCTGCGTGCCACTTGTGGCACGCATGCCACAGGTTCACCATCACGGGTATAGGTCATTTGCTCCCTGGAGTAGAGAAGGACTAAGGGTGACATGATAGCAGTGCTCTAATATTTGAGGGGTTGCCCCAAAGAAGAGGGGGGGGTGTCAATCTATTCTCCAAAGCTGCTGAAGGCAGGACAAGAAGCAACGGATAGAAATTTATCAAGGAGAGAAGCAACCTAGAACTAAGCAGGAATTTCCTGACAGTTAGAACAATTAATCAGTGGAACAGCTTGTTGTGGGTACTCCATCACTGGAGGTTTTTAAAGAAGAGATTGGACAACCATTTGTCTGGAACGGTAGAGGGTTTCTTGCTTGAGCAAAGGGTTGGACTAGAAGACCTCCGAGGTCCCTTCCAACTCTCTTATTCTCTTTATGTGTCAACAGCTCATTGTTACTTATGGTTAATTCTTTAAAAAAAAATTAAATTTAAAACATTATCCCTGGGAAGATGGCAATTCTGCCATTCATTCGGTCACAATTTCTTGCTTGGAATTATTGTCCGAAGTGGTGGATGCTCCATCCCTGGAGCTTTTTAACAAGAGATTGCACAACCGTTTGTCTGAAATGGTATAGGGCCATTTCCCCCAGCATGCAAGAGGTCACCCGGAAGAGCCCCACTGCGCATGCGCATGCTGCCGCCTGACAGCTGATTGTTGGGTATCTGGTGCGCATGTGCAGGGGGCGGAGGGGGGTTGAGTGGGAGATGCGCACGCATGCGCTACGCGCAAGGGGATTGCATGTGCATGCACAGAGATGCACAGTGCATGAGGGGGAAATCACACACGCATGCGCAGGGCACATGGGGGGGGGGAGGCCCAGCACGCATTGCCTTCTGGGTGCTGGCATGTGCAATTATCGTCACGGGAGCCAAAAAAGGTTAGCCACCACTGGTATAGTGTCTCCTGCTTGAGCAGCCGAGGTTGGATTGGAAGACCTCCAAGGCCCCTCCCTACTCTGCTATTCTGTAACTCTTACAGATAAACCAGGTCAGGAAATAGCCACTATGAGTAATATTAAGAATTTTATTGACATATAGGTAGCGCTCAACTTACAACTACAATTGCAATCAGAATTTCTGTTACAAGCAAGGCGTTTAAGTGAGTCACGCTTGAGCTTACGTCCTTATTTTTTTTTGCCACAGTTGTTAAGTGAATCAGCCCGATTGTTAACTTAATCACATGGTTGTTAAGCAGAAAAAAAAATCTGCCTCTGCCTACTAGCCTCCATTGGTATTCATCTGGCTAGTGTGAGAGAGTTGAGGGCTATTTGGAAACTGAAACAGTATTTGCTGTGTGAGAAAGGAGACAGCAAGGAGCCTGGGCGTGGCTTAGCTCAACTGTTCTGTACTAAAGCTGCTTGCTGTTGTGAAACTGAAACTTCTCTCTTCTGCTTGTGTTTTGCATTTGGAAGAGATTTCTTTTCAGGTGGGGAGGGGGAGTTGAACTCCTTAGCATCAGAGCATGTTAATAATAATAATAATATAGTAAATACTAATGCTCTAATAATGGTCATTTCACAAAATCTTTTCTTAGTGAGCACCTAGAAGTCGAAAGGAACATATATGCCAAATTTCAAGTTTGTAGGCTTTACGGTTCTGGAGATTTTGTGATGATGCATGAGGGGTATTTTGCTTTTATATAGAGAGATTATTAAATTTAAATGAGTTTGTTAGCAACTTAATAAATGAGTTTGTTGCTAGGTGTTGAGCAACACTTAGCAACAGAAATTTAAGGTTAATAGGTTGAGGGTATTATTGGCCCCTCTGTCTTGGGCTGAAAATTAGACACTTCAGGAAATACGCTTCCTGACTGCTTAGCAAGTAGAGAGGAGGAAAATCCATCGTCAGCAAAAAAGACAAAGGAGAGGAGAAGAATACTCGTCGGAAATGAGAAACGTACACGACGAGTAACAAAGATGGTTAGTTAGCTGGCAGAGAAAATTGACTCCTTGTTCGGACAGGTTGATGGAGTGAGGGTGTTAGCTGGGCCAGGGAAACGATTTTGATAGATCACCGCAAAGAGCGAAGACAATGCTTGCTTAGTGAAGCATCACAGGCTCCTTTTGATGGCCGAGAAGATTGAAAAGAAATTCACACCGGTCAGCAGAAAAAAAAAAGAAAAATAGAAGGATTGAAAGGAATAAAAGAAGAGAGAGAGAGAGACCCTTAACAAAGCTACACATGCAGCTGGCCTTTTATTAGCTTGTGGACTTCTCGGGTAAGGGAAATGCAATAATAAAAAAAAGTAAAAGCCATGACAGAGTTCAAAATTAAAAGACCCCCATCTTGTGTTCAGGAAGGTTAATGGTTTTCTAAGTTGATGCTGAACCAGGTATTTGGAAAGAAAGACCACCCTGATGGGGGAAAGAAGAGTCAGATATTTTTTTTTTGCGGATGATGCTCGTGGTTTCGTAATTCAGGGCAGCGATGCTGGAGCAAGGCAAACAACCGACGAAAAGTCATTTTCAGAGGTGGCATACAGGTAGGCCTCAACTTAAGACCATTTGCTTAGTGACGGAAGATACGAAGAATAGCACTCGGGGGAAAAAAATGACTTACGGCCTCATTGCGTGCAGCTTGAATCTAGAACGTAGTTTATATGAGTTAGAGGAAAGTTGAATGAGTACAGGTAGTCCGTGACTTATAAGAGTTTAGTGACCGTTTGAAGTTTCAATGGCACTGGAAAAAGTGACTTATGGCCGTTTTTCACTCTTACGACTGTTGCAGCATCCCCACAGTCACGGGATGAAATTCATACTCTGGGCACCTGACTCACATTTATGACAATTGTTGTTGCAGGACCCTGTGGTCACGCGATCCCCTTTTGCGACCTGCTGACGAACCAGATCAATGGAGAATCCAGGTTCGCTTAGCAAAAGTTCATGTGACTAATTTTTAACAACCGCAGTGATTTCACTTCACAACTGTGGCAAGGAGTTGTTGACATGGGGTAAAATTGACTTAACAATTGTCTCGCTAACAGCAGACATTTTGTGGGCCGTTGGGGTTGTAAGTTGAGGATTACCTGCAATTGTACAAATAAACAGGATGCTCCCTTTTTTTTTGTTCAACTTTAAAAAGTAGTTTTACACATACACACACACAGACAGGGGTGGGATCCCACAGGGTTAACTACCAGTTTGGTCATTTATGAGGTTCAGTGATTTACAATGTGCTTCCCTGCACGCTGACACGCGCCTGTAAATCGTCATCAGCATGCTGTGTGCAGAGAAGCAGCCTTTCAAAAAGCCCTTGTTTCCTGCTTTTTTAACTGCACCTGTGCCTCGCACGGCAGCTGAAGTTGAAAAAAAATCAGGAAATAAAGGTCAGGTAAGAGCCCGGGTGGGTGGGTGAGCAAAAACATCAGCAGACATTGAACTGGTTCTATGTCTGCTGCTCTTCAAAGCTACCGGTTCTACAGAGGTGGACAGAACCAGTAGAAACCCACCCCTGCACACAGAAACACGTATCCAGAGGTGGGCTTCAAAAATTTTAGCAACCTGTTCTCTGCCCGGTTGCTGGGTGGGCGTGGCCATGGTGGGCGTGGCCTAGTCGGCCTCCTGCACCACGCCCTCCACAGGCTCCAGAGGCTTTCCTCGAGCCTGCGAGAGGCACGTTCCCCCCCTTCCTGGGCTCCGGAGGCTGAAAATGGACCTTCTGTACGGCCCATTTTTTGCCGTCCCCAAACTCCATGTGAGTCCTGAACTTACTCGGGATCCAAAATGGGCCACATGGGGACTCCTGGGAGGGGTGAGGCGGGGTGAGCGGGGCCATCCAGTCATCGGAAGTACCGATGAAAAATTAGCATCTGGTTCGCCCCAACCAGTGCGAACCGGTATCAGCCCAGCCCTGCACACATCGCATTTTACCGCTTGCAATTTTAGGATCAAACTTTCCAACAAAAATGGCCACCAAGGGAGCAGATTTTTTCTATTTCTTCCGTTCCAAATCCACATTTTTGAGAGTTTTAGGGGTTTTTTTTTCTTTTTTTAAAGAAGTCATTATTTGTTTAATGAGTTTGTCAGGCAGGAAGGTGGGATGTAAATATTTTCGATTCCACCAGTTTTTTAATGTTCTGTTAATATCACGTAATGGTATTACTACTTGACAGCTCCTTTGGGAATATTCTACATAGTGCCGGGAAGCATAGAAATGTGTTAATTGTTGGGAAGGGGAGGAAACAGTGGACCACCAACATTTCCTAATCTCTTAACTGCCTCCTCAACAGAATATGTATTTTTTAAAATTCTTTGTTTTTTTGTCCCTGGATGGATTTTCTTTTGGGCTAGAAATACAGATAGTCCTCGACTTACGGCCTCGACTGAGCCCAAAATATCTGGGTTTTTTTGCCCCATTTTGTGACCTTTCCTGCCACAGGGGGTTAAGTGAATCTGTGCAGTTGTTAAGTGAGTAACACGGTTGTTAAGTGAATCCGGCTTCTTCATTGTCTTCGCTTTGTCAACTCATAAAATATTCCTATGGTCTTTTTAGAGTTGCCAACCGAAAGGGAGTGGGGAGCAGTGTGGCAGCTTGCAAACCGAAAGTGCATTCCATAAATGTTTTCAAAGATAGTAACTAGGTGACTGAAGTTTCTGCCCCGCAAAATTCTAACTGGAGCGCACGATTGATGACTCTGGGCTATGGATGTGTCCCATTGGAGAATATGAATTACTATACACCCAGGGGTGGGGGAAAACCAGGGTCAAGGGTGACAATGAATGATGTGCCTCAGAGTTGGCTACACTTAGGCAGTGCCGGATATGTTAACTCCCAAATAAATCCTTTTTAAGTTTTGGAAGTTTGGCTTGAGACTCATGATTTAAATGGGGGTAACTGCTGGAATCCTGACACGCTTGATGGATCTCATGACCCTAGGATACTGCAGGATGAGTCGGTGGCCAAGTGTCTGAATTTTGATCACGTGACCCTGGGATCTGCAAAGGTTGTAAGTTTGAAAATTGGTCAAAAGTCCCTTTTTCCAGTGCCGTTGTAAGTTTAGACGGTCACTAAATAAACAGTTGTAAGTAGAGCACTATCTATATTTGGGACATTTAACATTTTATATACACATGGAATCATGCAATGCGTAGCTTGATTGCAGAAATCCTTTTAATACTTGCTTCTTACAACTTCACTTATGCTTTTTAGATATTTTTTTACTGGAATGGACGTTTTTGTAAAGTTTTTCCTCAGCTCTGCTCTTGATTTTTCCTTTGGAAAGCCAGCATATTAGATATAAACAATTAAAATACTTTATCTTTATGAGCCTTTTTTAAACTCCTTTTCAAGTTTGTCCTTTATTTTTTCCAAGAAAATACGGTCTTTCTAAAACAAACTTTTCTCATCTAGATTTTTCTAACACACAAAGAAAAGGGTTTTTTCCCCTAATTTCTGTCTTCTAATCGCTACCCGGGAACATTTCTTTGTGTTCAAGTTGCTACATAGTCCCATTGCACCTCTAAATGGAATTTTAATTTGTATGCATTAAAAAAGAATTTTCCCATTGGGGTATTTAATGTAATTAGAGAAATCAAGGAAGGCAGATTTTAACAGGGAGCACGTAAATAATTGCTAAAATAAAAGACTAGTTGGCTATGGTCAATAGAACTTTAAGTATATTACTTCATTAGGCAAATCTGTAATTTGTGGGAAAGGAAAACGGTTTAACCGATTAACCATAATTCCTAAATTCAATTCAATGCTCAAAACACATGTATACTTTTTACTCCAAGGCTGCCAACACATGTATTAAAACATACTGTATGATATTACCTCCCTCCCTTTATCTGTATTATTAGATTTCTGTGTAACAATTCTGGGACAAAACTCAGCCACAAAGTTAGTTTTCTTTTATTGGCGCCTGCATAGGTCTTCCAAAATAAGATATATTTTTTTGTAGCTGGAAAAATAAAACCCATGATTTGTACATTTGAGATGAAATGGTAGCAGAAATCTGTGCGTAGGTTAGCCTTCGACTTATGAAAATGAATAGCCAATGAATAGGCATAGCAACTAAATCAGCCAATGAGGACTGTTTGGAAACTGAAACTAGATGTAGCCTAGGCTGGAAACTGAAACTAGAAGTAGCCTAGGCGTGGCTCTTTATTAAGCTCTGCAACTCTACAGCTATGGGAAGCTCTGAGTCTGTCTATTGAAAATGAAACTGTTTCTCTCCTCTTACTTGCCTGTGGAGCTAAAGTAAAAGAGAAACTAACTTGCTTGCTTGCTGAAGACTGGAGCTCTGCTCTGAACTTGCAACATGTTTCTATTTGAGTTTGCTCCATGTTGGAGGAATCTACCACTGGTTTGTAAAATCTACTTATTATGTTTATAAAGATGTTAAATAAAGCATCAGCCATCCGTGTTTATTTTTCTGGCACTGAATTGACGCTGCAAAACTCTGAACATGTTGCAACCAGTCATAAGTGTGAAAAACGATCATATCACCTTTTTCAGCGCTGTTGTTAACTTTAAATGGTCACTAAAGGAATATTTATAATTCGAGGATTATCTGTGCATTGCTTACGGATAGAAATTCTGGTTCTAATTACCGTTGTGAACCAAGGACTATCTATAAGTAACCCACAATTAATCAACTGCATTTTACATTGCATTGGATAAACTTGGATAAGTACATATGCTGATATTCTGGAAACGTATTTGGTTTAACAACATAACAGCGTAATACAACATGAATATCAAGGAGAACTCTGGCCCCTTAAAGGCTAATAACTATATTATACTCCAAGGTTCAATTGTTCCTATAAAAATGGGAGGCTGCATCATTTTCTCTTGTGGGTTATTTTTCCCCAGCTGGGGCTAAACAAATATATCATTATTTTTACAGCACTGAATGTATTCGCTCCCGTTGTGATGCTTAGATACATTTTGCAAAAAGTTTATATATTCATTCGGCTGCTACAACTGGTTCTGTTTTGATGGTTTTCTTGGATACGATCAGTCATTCAAATCCTACCAGCGGTAACGGGACATATTACCCATTGCAATTCTCACCCCATGAAATATGTAAATAAGAAACAGAACAATATCAAAGGTTTGGGTAAGGCAAACCTATAGAATAACAGAGACGGAAGGGACCTTGGAGGTCCGCTAGTCTAACCCCTCTGCTCCGGCAGGAGCTTGTATGAAGGAAAACAATTCTTTTCAAATCAGCAGCTTTGATTTTTGAAAAGCAAAGAAAAAAGCAGGAGGATTTCTTGGAGAATAGGAGGAGATGGAGGAAAAGGAAAAAAAAAAAAGGAAAGGAAATAGGGGTATGAAAAAAAATGGAGAAAAGTTATGGAGATTCTCAATCATCCAGGTCATGACTGTCCCAAAAACACTTTTCCAAAAGGCAACTGGACTTTCTTGGATTTATTTTTTCTTTGAAAACTTTTCGCTTCTGAAGAAGCTTCTTGGATGAGAAGCGAAACGTTTTCAAAGAAAAGTCTCCTCAGAACTGAAGAAGCTTCTTGGATGAGAAGCGAAACGTTTTCGAAGAAAAGTCTCCCCAGAACTAAGAAGCTTCTTGGATGAGAAGCAAAATATTTTCGAAGAAAAGTCTCCCCAGAACTGAAAAAGCTTCTTGGATGAGAAGCAAAACGTTTTCGAAGAAAAGTCTCCTCAGAACTGTAGAAGCTTCTTGGATGAGAAGCAAAATGTTTTCGAAGAAAAGTCTCCTCAGAACTAAGAAGCTTCTTGGATAAGAAGTGAAACATTTTCGAAGAAAAGTCTCCCCAGAACTGAAGAAGCTTCTTG
>NW_020720329.1:0-11425 GCF_900518725.1 Notechis scutatus | reverse complement strand
TATCTATCTATCTATCTATCTATCTATCTATCTATCTATCTATCTATCTATCTATCTACTTGTCCTTTGCGGCAGATCCTGGTTAGAATTCAACCTGCTAAAAAATTCACACTTCACATGGATTGCATTCCCTTTAGATATATATTACATGAATAAATGTATATCTCTGCCTCCCCCAACCACATTGCTCAGCCCTGGGCTTAAGCCATTTCTTCCCACAGCTGAACCCCATAAGCTTGCTTTGTCCTCTGCCAACCAACAGAAGTTCCCTCTGCAAACGAGAAGACATTTCTGAATCACTAAGAACGCCTAAAAGCTAAGTGGGAGCTCGGCGATGGGCTCCCGAGGGGCTCCCTTGAAACCATCTCAGCCTGAACCAATCAATGACATTTCTCTGGCCCTGTAAATAAAGGCACTCAAAGCACAAAAAACATTTATTTTCCACCTCACGGGCAACACTCAATAGGGGATTTCCCCCCCCCCCCACAAACTCAGCGGAAGAGCCGCCATCTCCTAAAAGAGCAGAGTGCAATTAAAATCCATTTAAAAGGAGCTCTGAGTTGCTCCACTGTGCAGCTACCAAGGGCTTAAGACTCCTTCACAAAGCTCTTTGTCTGGCTTCCCTGCTCTCTGCTAACTTTGTCTTCTCTTTTTAGTGGCAGAGACACCAGTAATGCTCCTCCGATTTCAGCTGAAGTGATTTATTTATTCTCTCTCTCTCTCTCTCTCTCTCTCTCTCTCTCTCTCTCTCTCCCTCCCTCCCTCCCTCCCTCCCTCCCTCCCTCTCCCTCTCTCTCTCTCACCATCTACTCCCTCCTAGCACTGATGATGTTACCTAGTTTGGATAATGAAATGCCTGCAAGAAGACCAACCAGTTTAGAGAGCACCAACGATCCCACAGTCCTCCTCCTCCATCGTTCCAAATTCCCCTCTAGCACTGATGATGTTACTTAGTTTGGTAGTGAAACATCTTCAAGAAACAACCAAGTTTAGAGAGCACTAAGGACCCCACAATCCTCCTCCTCCTCCTAGCACAGGGGTGGGCAAACTTTTTGGCTCGGGGGCCGCATTGACTTTTAAAATTTGACAGACGGGCCGGGTCAGCACAAGATTTTTTGGGAATCGCCCCCCCCCACCCTTCCCCCCCCTCTTCTCCTCCTTCCCCTCCCCTCGGAGGCCCCCTGAGTCAGGAGTTGCTACCGCCGGCGCGGCTCCGCGCGGCTCCAGTCCCGCGTTGCCTTGGGAAGGGAAAGGCAAAAAGGAAGAGTGCTTTGCAACGGGAGCAGCGGCACCGGAGGCTCAGGCTCAGCGGCTCCTGGTTTTGCCTTTTCCTTCCCAAGGCAACGCGGGACTGGAGTCGCGCGGAGCTGCGCCGGCGGTAGCAACTCCTGACAGCCCCAGCCAGACACCTGAGCGGAGCCCAGGTGGAACTGCCTGTTGCTGCTGCCGGAGCACCGCCGGGTCGCCTCCTCCAAGCAGCCCGCCCGCCCGCTGGGCTTCCCCTCTGCCGCGCGGCTCGGGGCCAGGCGCGAGCGCCCGCGAGTTAAAAGGAAGCCGAAAGTTGCTGGGAGGTTGCTCGGGTGCTGGGAGCAGGCTTTTAAAGTGCCGCCCGAGCAAAGTTTAAGCAGCCCGCCCGCCCACCGGGCGGAACCCTTCCCGCTCCTCGGCGGGAAGACGCTCCAGCCTGCAAACTTTGCCTTTGCAAAGTTTAAGCCTGGAAGCCCCGGAAACCCGAGCAACTTCCCAGCAACTTTCGGCTTCCTTTTAACTCGCAGGTGCTCGCGCCTGGCGGAGGGGAAGCCCGGAGCCTCCTCCAAGCAGCCCGCCCGCCCGCCGGGCTTCCCCTCCGCCGCGCGGTTTGGGGCCAGGCGCGAGCGCCCGCGAGGCAAAAGGAAGCCGCAAGTTGCTGTGAAGTTGCTCGGGTTTCCGGGGCTTCGAGGCTTAAACTTTGCACAGGCAAAGTTTGCAGGCGGGAGCGTCTTCCCGCCAAGGAGCGGGAAGGGTTCCACCCAGCAGGCGGGCGGGCTGCTTGGAGGAGGCGACCCGGCGGCGCTCTGGGTTTCCCCTCCGCCGCACGGCTCGGGGCCAGGCGCGAGCGCCCGCGAGGAAAAAGGAAGCTGAAAGTTGCTGGGAAGTTGCTCGAGTGCTGGGAGCAGGCTTTTAAAGTGCCGCCCGAGCAAAGTTTAAGCAGCCCACCCGCCCGCCGGGCGGAACCCTTCCCGCTCCTTGGCGGGAAGACGCTCCAGCCTGCAAACTTTGCCTCTGCAAAGTTTAAGCCTGGAAGCCCCGGAAAAAAAAGGGGGATCGGTGGGGACTCACCTTCGGAGAGGTCGCACTCGAAGGTGATTTCGAACTCCCAGCCAAGGCCTTTGCAAAGTTCTTTTCTTTCCTACCCCGAGAGCGCTCCGCACTGTTTTGCAGCTTTGGGGGCCACGCGGCACAGGGCAATACGCCACGCCCAGCAATTTTTTTTCAGGGGCGGGCCGGATTGGACAGACCAACGGGCCGGATGTGGCCCGCGGGCCGTAGTTTGCCCACCCCTGTCCTAGCACTTATGATATTACCTACCCTGGATAATGAAATATCTGCAAGAAAATCACCAAGCTCAGAGAGCATAAAGGACCCCTCATTTCAATCGTGAGCTACAAATATTCTCCTTTATTGTGGTCTGGAGTGTTCCTTGCCCAAGTGGTATGTATGTATGTATGTATGTATGTATGTATGTATGTATTTTCCTTGAGCCTCCAGGAGGGTGAAAATGGCCTCCCTGGGCTCCGGAGGCCCTCTGGAGGCTGGAAATGGGCCCACTTCCGGCCTTCCGAGCCTCTGGGAGGCCTCGGCCCTGTCCTTACCTGGCATGCAAAACAGGCCGTGTGGGGACTCCTGGGAGGGGTGGGGTGGGCGGGCCAGCCAGGGCTGGCATTTACCGGTTTGCTGAACCGGTCATTAAAAATGATAAAACTAGCGAACGGTTCGCCCGAACCGGGGTGAACCAGTAGCAACCCATCCCTGGCTCAAACGCACCTTTGCGAAGAGAAGAGAAAAGATATCGTATACCACAGAATCATTATTATGATCTGGAGACCTCCTCTGCATTAATTCCTGTAAGGGAGGTATGTTAAAAAAAATCAACACCTAATACAAACCCTAATGGAATAATTTAGGTCAGTGGTGGCTAACCTTTTTGGGCTCCTGTGTCCAAAACGGTGTGCACATTAGCGCGCATGCACTCGCGTGCCGGCTCCCAAAATGCAACGCGTGCCCCCCTCCCCATGCCCCCTCTGCGCATGCGCGCACAATTCCCCTCGCCACCGCCTTACCTGCACTGCACCTCACAGCTGATTTTTCGGCTGGTTTGAGGCCTTTTTCAGCCTCCCTGAGGCTTGGAAAAAGCCTCTGCAAGGCTTTTCAGGCCGAATTATAGGCCCGTTTTGTCACTTCCGGTATTACAGGAAATGACGAAACAGGCCTATAACTCGGCCTGAAAAGCCTTACAGAGGCTTTTTCCAAGCCTCTGGGAGGCCAAAAAAGGCCTCAAACCAACCGGGAAAAAAAAACAGCTGTGAGGCACGTGCATGCACAGTGAGGTAAGTTTGCCTGCAGCTCGCGTGCCAGTACAAATGGCTCTGCGTGCCACTTGTGGCACGCATGCCACAGGTTCACCATCACGGGTATAGGTCATTTGCTCCCTGGAGTAGAGAAGGACTAAGGGTGACATGATAGCAGTGCTCTAATATTTGAGGGGTTGCCCCAAAGAAGAGGGGGGGGTGTCAATCTATTCTCCAAAGCTGCTGAAGGCAGGACAAGAAGCAACGGATAGAAATTTATCAAGGAGAGAAGCAACCTAGAACTAAGCAGGAATTTCCTGACAGTTAGAACAATTAATCAGTGGAACAGCTTGTTGTGGGTACTCCATCACTGGAGGTTTTTAAAGAAGAGATTGGACAACCATTTGTCTGGAACGGTAGAGGGTTTCTTGCTTGAGCAAAGGGTTGGACTAGAAGACCTCCGAGGTCCCTTCCAACTCTCTTATTCTCTTTATGTGTCAACAGCTCATTGTTACTTATGGTTAATTCTTTAAAAAAAAATTAAATTTAAAACATTATCCCTGGGAAGATGGCAATTCTGCCATTCATTCGGTCACAATTTCTTGCTTGGAATTATTGTCCGAAGTGGTGGATGCTCCATCCCTGGAGCTTTTTAACAAGAGATTGCACAACCGTTTGTCTGAAATGGTATAGGGCCATTTCCCCCAGCATGCAAGAGGTCACCCGGAAGAGCCCCACTGCGCATGCGCATGCTGCCGCCTGACAGCTGATTGTTGGGTATCTGGTGCGCATGTGCAGGGGGCGGAGGGGGGTTGAGTGGGAGATGCGCACGCATGCGCTACGCGCAAGGGGATTGCATGTGCATGCACAGAGATGCACAGTGCATGAGGGGGAAATCACACACGCATGCGCAGGGCACATGGGGGGGGGGAGGCCCAGCACGCATTGCCTTCTGGGTGCTGGCATGTGCAATTATCGTCACGGGAGCCAAAAAAGGTTAGCCACCACTGGTATAGTGTCTCCTGCTTGAGCAGCCGAGGTTGGATTGGAAGACCTCCAAGGCCCCTCCCTACTCTGCTATTCTGTAACTCTTACAGATAAACCAGGTCAGGAAATAGCCACTATGAGTAATATTAAGAATTTTATTGACATATAGGTAGCGCTCAACTTACAACTACAATTGCAATCAGAATTTCTGTTACAAGCAAGGCGTTTAAGTGAGTCACGCTTGAGCTTACGTCCTTATTTTTTTTTGCCACAGTTGTTAAGTGAATCAGCCCGATTGTTAACTTAATCACATGGTTGTTAAGCAGAAAAAAAAATCTGCCTCTGCCTACTAGCCTCCATTGGTATTCATCTGGCTAGTGTGAGAGAGTTGAGGGCTATTTGGAAACTGAAACAGTATTTGCTGTGTGAGAAAGGAGACAGCAAGGAGCCTGGGCGTGGCTTAGCTCAACTGTTCTGTACTAAAGCTGCTTGCTGTTGTGAAACTGAAACTTCTCTCTTCTGCTTGTGTTTTGCATTTGGAAGAGATTTCTTTTCAGGTGGGGAGGGGGAGTTGAACTCCTTAGCATCAGAGCATGTTAATAATAATAATAATATAGTAAATACTAATGCTCTAATAATGGTCATTTCACAAAATCTTTTCTTAGTGAGCACCTAGAAGTCGAAAGGAACATATATGCCAAATTTCAAGTTTGTAGGCTTTACGGTTCTGGAGATTTTGTGATGATGCATGAGGGGTATTTTGCTTTTATATAGAGAGATTATTAAATTTAAATGAGTTTGTTAGCAACTTAATAAATGAGTTTGTTGCTAGGTGTTGAGCAACACTTAGCAACAGAAATTTAAGGTTAATAGGTTGAGGGTATTATTGGCCCCTCTGTCTTGGGCTGAAAATTAGACACTTCAGGAAATACGCTTCCTGACTGCTTAGCAAGTAGAGAGGAGGAAAATCCATCGTCAGCAAAAAAGACAAAGGAGAGGAGAAGAATACTCGTCGGAAATGAGAAACGTACACGACGAGTAACAAAGATGGTTAGTTAGCTGGCAGAGAAAATTGACTCCTTGTTCGGACAGGTTGATGGAGTGAGGGTGTTAGCTGGGCCAGGGAAACGATTTTGATAGATCACCGCAAAGAGCGAAGACAATGCTTGCTTAGTGAAGCATCACAGGCTCCTTTTGATGGCCGAGAAGATTGAAAAGAAATTCACACCGGTCAGCAGAAAAAAAAAAGAAAAATAGAAGGATTGAAAGGAATAAAAGAAGAGAGAGAGAGAGACCCTTAACAAAGCTACACATGCAGCTGGCCTTTTATTAGCTTGTGGACTTCTCGGGTAAGGGAAATGCAATAATAAAAAAAAGTAAAAGCCATGACAGAGTTCAAAATTAAAAGACCCCCATCTTGTGTTCAGGAAGGTTAATGGTTTTCTAAGTTGATGCTGAACCAGGTATTTGGAAAGAAAGACCACCCTGATGGGGGAAAGAAGAGTCAGATATTTTTTTTTTTGCGGATGATGCTCGTGGTTTCGTAATTCAGGGCAGCGATGCTGGAGCAAGGCAAACAACCGACGAAAAGTCATTTTCAGAGGTGGCATACAGGTAGGCCTCAACTTAAGACCATTTGCTTAGTGACGGAAGATACGAAGAATAGCACTCGGGGGAAAAAAATGACTTACGGCCTCATTGCGTGCAGCTTGAATCTAGAACGTAGTTTATATGAGTTAGAGGAAAGTTGAATGAGTACAGGTAGTCCGTGACTTATAAGAGTTTAGTGACCGTTTGAAGTTTCAATGGCACTGGAAAAAGTGACTTATGGCCGTTTTTCACTCTTACGACTGTTGCAGCATCCCCACAGTCACGGGATGAAATTCATACTCTGGGCACCTGACTCACATTTATGACAATTGTTGTTGCAGGACCCTGTGGTCACGCGATCCCCTTTTGCGACCTGCTGACGAACCAGATCAATGGAGAATCCAGGTTCGCTTAGCAAAAGTTCATGTGACTAATTTTTAACAACCGCAGTGATTTCACTTCACAACTGTGGCAAGGAGTTGTTGACATGGGGTAAAATTGACTTAACAATTGTCTCGCTAACAGCAGACATTTTGTGGGCCGTTGGGGTTGTAAGTTGAGGATTACCTGCAATTGTACAAATAAACAGGATGCTCCCTTTTTTTTTGTTCAACTTTAAAAAGTAGTTTTACACATACACACACACAGACAGGGGTGGGATCCCACAGGGTTAACTACCAGTTTGGTCATTTATGAGGTTCAGTGATTTACAATGTGCTTCCCTGCACGCTGACACGCGCCTGTAAATCGTCATCAGCATGCTGTGTGCAGAGAAGCAGCCTTTCAAAAAGCCCTTGTTTCCTGCTTTTTTAACTGCACCTGTGCCTCGCACGGCAGCTGAAGTTGAAAAAAAATCAGGAAATAAAGGTCAGGTAAGAGCCCGGGTGGGTGGGTGAGCAAAAACATCAGCAGACATTGAACTGGTTCTATGTCTGCTGCTCTTCAAAGCTACCGGTTCTACAGAGGTGGACAGAACCAGTAGAAACCCACCCCTGCACACAGAAACACGTATCCAGAGGTGGGCTTCAAAAATTTTAGCAACCTGTTCTCTGCCCGGTTGCTGGGTGGGCGTGGCCATGGTGGGCGTGGCCTAGTCGGCCTCCTGCACCACGCCCTCCACAGGCTCCAGAGGCTTTCCTCGAGCCTGCGAGAGGCACGTTCCCCCCCTTCCTGGGCTCCGGAGGCTGAAAATGGACCTTCTGTACGGCCCATTTTTTGCCGTCCCCAAACTCCATGTGAGTCCTGAACTTACTCGGGATCCAAAATGGGCCACATGGGGACTCCTGGGAGGGGTGAGGCGGGGTGAGCGGGGCCATCCAGTCATCGGAAGTACCGATGAAAAATTAGCATCTGGTTCGCCCCAACCAGTGCGAACCGGTATCAGCCCAGCCCTGCACACATCGCATTTTACCGCTTGCAATTTTAGGATCAAACTTTCCAACAAAAATGGCCACCAAGGGAGCAGATTTTTTCTATTTCTTCCGTTCCAAATCCACATTTTTGAGAGTTTTAGGGGTTTTTTTTTCTTTTTTTAAAGAAGTCATTATTTGTTTAATGAGTTTGTCAGGCAGGAAGGTGGGATGTAAATATTTTCGATTCCACCAGTTTTTTAATGTTCTGTTAATATCACGTAATGGTATTACTACTTGACAGCTCCTTTGGGAATATTCTACATAGTGCCGGGAAGCATAGAAATGTGTTAATTGTTGGGAAGGGGAGGAAACAGTGGACCACCAACATTTCCTAATCTCTTAACTGCCTCCTCAACAGAATATGTATTTTTTAAAATTCTTTGTTTTTTTGTCCCTGGATGGATTTTCTTTTGGGCTAGAAATACAGATAGTCCTCGACTTACGGCCTCGACTGAGCCCAAAATATCTGGGTTTTTTTGCCCCATTTTGTGACCTTTCCTGCCACAGGGGGTTAAGTGAATCTGTGCAGTTGTTAAGTGAGTAACACGGTTGTTAAGTGAATCCGGCTTCTTCATTGTCTTCGCTTTGTCAACTCATAAAATATTCCTATGGTCTTTTTAGAGTTGCCAACCGAAAGGGAGTGGGGAGCAGTGTGGCAGCTTGCAAACCGAAAGTGCATTCCATAAATGTTTTCAAAGATAGTAACTAGGTGACTGAAGTTTCTGCCCCGCAAAATTCTAACTGGAGCGCACGATTGATGACTCTGGGCTATGGATGTGTCCCATTGGAGAATATGAATTACTATACACCCAGGGGTGGGGGAAAACCAGGGTCAAGGGTGACAATGAATGATGTGCCTCAGAGTTGGCTACACTTAGGCAGTGCCGGATATGTTAACTCCCAAATAAATCCTT
The DNA here is from genome assembly GCF_900518725.1 of Notechis scutatus. The sequence goes on along the minus strand of NW_020720329.1, from coordinate 2,974 downwards.
TTTAAGTTTTGGAAGTTTGGCTTGAGACTCATGATTTAAATGGGGGTAACTGCTGGAATCCTGACACGCTTGATGGATCTCATGACCCTAGGATACTGCAGGATGAGTCGGTGGCCAAGTGTCTGAATTTTGATCACGTGACCCTGGGATCTGCAAAGGTTGTAAGTTTGAAAATTGGTCAAAAGTCCCTTTTTCCAGTGCCGTTGTAAGTTTAGACGGTCACTAAATAAACAGTTGTAAGTAGAGCACTATCTATATTTGGGACATTTAACATTTTATATACACATGGAATCATGCAATGCGTAGCTTGATTGCAGAAATCCTTTTAATACTTGCTTCTTACAACTTCACTTATGCTTTTTAGATATTTTTTTACTGGAATGGACGTTTTTGTAAAGTTTTTCCTCAGCTCTGCTCTTGATTTTTCCTTTGGAAAGCCAGCATATTAGATATAAACAATTAAAATACTTTATCTTTATGAGCCTTTTTTAAACTCCTTTTCAAGTTTGTCCTTTATTTTTTCCAAGAAAATACGGTCTTTCTAAAACAAACTTTTCTCATCTAGATTTTTCTAACACACAAAGAAAAGGGTTTTTTCCCCTAATTTCTGTCTTCTAATCGCTACCCGGGAACATTTCTTTGTGTTCAAGTTGCTACATAGTCCCATTGCACCTCTAAATGGAATTTTAATTTGTATGCATTAAAAAAGAATTTTCCCATTGGGGTATTTAATGTAATTAGAGAAATCAAGGAAGGCAGATTTTAACAGGGAGCACGTAAATAATTGCTAAAATAAAAGACTAGTTGGCTATGGTCAATAGAACTTTAAGTATATTACTTCATTAGGCAAATCTGTAATTTGTGGGAAAGGAAAACGGTTTAACCGATTAACCATAATTCCTAAATTCAATTCAATGCTCAAAACACATGTATACTTTTTACTCCAAGGCTGCCAACACATGTATTAAAACATACTGTATGATATTACCTCCCTCCCTTTATCTGTATTATTAGATTTCTGTGTAACAATTCTGGGACAAAACTCAGCCACAAAGTTAGTTTTCTTTTATTGGCGCCTGCATAGGTCTTCCAAAATAAGATATATTTTTTTGTAGCTGGAAAAATAAAACCCATGATTTGTACATTTGAGATGAAATGGTAGCAGAAATCTGTGCGTAGGTTAGCCTTCGACTTATGAAAATGAATAGCCAATGAATAGGCATAGCAACTAAATCAGCCAATGAGGACTGTTTGGAAACTGAAACTAGATGTAGCCTAGGCTGGAAACTGAAACTAGAAGTAGCCTAGGCGTGGCTCTTTATTAAGCTCTGCAACTCTACAGCTATGGGAAGCTCTGAGTCTGTCTATTGAAAATGAAACTGTTTCTCTCCTCTTACTTGCCTGTGGAGCTAAAGTAAAAGAGAAACTAACTTGCTTGCTTGCTGAAGACTGGAGCTCTGCTCTGAACTTGCAACATGTTTCTATTTGAGTTTGCTCCATGTTGGAGGAATCTACCACTGGTTTGTAAAATCTACTTATTATGTTTATAAAGATGTTAAATAAAGCATCAGCCATCCGTGTTTATTTTTCTGGCACTGAATTGACGCTGCAAAACTCTGAACATGTTGCAACCAGTCATAAGTGTGAAAAACGATCATATCACCTTTTTCAGCGCTGTTGTTAACTTTAAATGGTCACTAAAGGAATATTTATAATTCGAGGATTATCTGTGCATTGCTTACGGATAGAAATTCTGGTTCTAATTACCGTTGTGAACCAAGGACTATCTATAAGTAACCCACAATTAATCAACTGCATTTTACATTGCATTGGATAAACTTGGATAAGTACATATGCTGATATTCTGGAAACGTATTTGGTTTAACAACATAACAGCGTAATACAACATGAATATCAAGGAGAACTCTGGCCCCTTAAAGGCTAATAACTATATTATACTCCAAGGTTCAATTGTTCCTATAAAAATGGGAGGCTGCATCATTTTCTCTTGTGGGTTATTTTTCCCCAGCTGGGGCTAAACAAATATATCATTATTTTTACAGCACTGAATGTATTCGCTCCCGTTGTGATGCTTAGATACATTTTGCAAAAAGTTTATATATTCATTCGGCTGCTACAACTGGTTCTGTTTTGATGGTTTTCTTGGATACGATCAGTCATTCAAATCCTACCAGCGGTAACGGGACATATTACCCATTGCAATTCTCACCCCATGAAATATGTAAATAAGAAACAGAACAATATCAAAGGTTTGGGTAAGGCAAACCTATAGAATAACAGAGACGGAAGGGACCTTGGAGGTCCGCTAGTCTAACCCCTCTGCTCCGGCAGGAGCTTGTATGAAGGAAAACAATTCTTTTCAAATCAGCAGCTTTGATTTTTGAAAAGCAAAGAAAAAAGCAGGAGGATTTCTTGGAGAATAGGAGGAGATGGAGGAAAAGGAAAAAAAAAAAAGGAAAGGAAATAGGGGTATGAAAAAAAATGGAGAAAAGTTATGGAGATTCTCAATCATCCAGGTCATGACTGTCCCAAAAACACTTTTCCAAAAGGCAACTGGACTTTCTTGGATTTATTTTTTCTTTGAAAACTTTTCGCTTCTGAAGAAGCTTCTTGGATGAGAAGCGAAACGTTTTCAAAGAAAAGTCTCCTCAGAACTGAAGAAGCTTCTTGGATGAGAAGCGAAACGTTTTCGAAGAAAAGTCTCCCCAGAACTAAGAAGCTTCTTGGATGAGAAGCAAAATATTTTCGAAGAAAAGTCTCCCCAGAACTGAAAAAGCTTCTTGGATGAGAAGCAAAACGTTTTCGAAGAAAAGTCTCCTCAGAACTGTAGAAGCTTCTTGGATGAGAAGCAAAATGTTTTCGAAGAAAAGTCTCCTCAGAACTAAGAAGCTTCTTGGATAAGAAGTGAAACATTTTCGAAGAAAAGTCTCCCCAGAACTGAAGAAGCTTCTTG
>NW_020720328.1:0-11429 GCF_900518725.1 Notechis scutatus | reverse complement strand
ATGTTCGATGTCATAATCAGGTGCTCTGTAACATAGTAAGAATCGAATTGTGATATTTAAGGATAGTTCACAGATGATGGTCTCAGGAAAAGCAAGCTCCTGGGTAACTTGGATGTTTTTTAGATGTAAGGACTTTTTATAGAAGATAGCAACACCACCTCCTCTACGAATTTCACGATCTGATCGGTAAACATGATAGTCTCTTACTGTGGTAATGGAGTCAGGGAGAGATGCATTGAGCCATGTTTCACAGACAAATATAATGTCGAATTTAGCCATATTTAGTAGGAGGAAAAATGCAGGTATTTTATTCACGAGGCTTCTTGCATTGAGTAGTTTGCATTTAAGGCCAGCAGTAGTTGGAATTGAGGTAGTTAGGGGCGTGCATGCCTAGTCTTGGGTGATGGTGGATCGGTTGAGGTAGGGTTGTGGTTGAGGGTTAAAGCTGAGTTGCGGGTTGTGTAATTTGGCATTCAAAGTTTGCTTCACAGTCTGGGGCAAGCTCAAAAGATGATTCCACAAAATTGGAAAGAATTAATGAGAATGATTTTGAACGGGACACAATACATGGTATTTGATGCAGAATATCAAAGAGAAGCAATTAACAGAGGAAATAATTTAGAGGGTTTGTATATACCTGATCAAATCTATGGGTCAGGGCAGTTTGCAACTAAATTTGCAGCCTTTGCTCGCTCGGGTGTGGAGCGGCAAGCAATAAGTTTGCAATTTTATAACATGGAGACCTTGGCTGTAGCTTTGCAAAAGAGTCTTAAACCTACTGGGAATTGTTTCAATCGTGGGAAGCCTGGCGATTTCAAAGTCCAATGCCGGGCCCCAGAGGGAGGTGCTGCTCTTTTTCGGAAGAGTTGGCCTTGCCTCGTTCCTCAGCTTCTATGAAAGGTTTTTTTTTTGTGATTCCAGGGATTATTGATCAGGATTATACAAATATTATAAAAATTCAATTTTATTCAGATGTACCTGCTAATCTTGCAGCTAGAATGACTCACCCTCATGCCCTCCTCAAAGGAATCTCTGTGGTTCCTGATCTGCTTTATCTTTCCTCAAAACTCTCAGCCATTAACCTTTCTTTTTTTTTAACAAGTTTTATTAATTTTTAAAGACATACAAAACATAAATACACAGGAACACAAAACATAAAAGCATAAAAAATCTCTTTTCTGAAAGTTGCTTAGTCCTGGGTCAAAACTCTTGGTACAGACACAAATTCAAATTCGTGTTCATTTTGCATACCATTCCATATCTTATTGTCATTTTCAATTTTCTACATAACTTCTCCTCTCTTTTGAATTTTCTCAATTTTGTTTTGTTTGTCTCCTCTCAATTCGAATCATGGTGTTTGTCATTCTTTGTCTGTTCTATTTCCAGCTGTCTTTATGCCTTTATCTCTTTCCCCTATATTTATAATACTTAATATAGAACACATAATTTGCACTGGGATTCTGTCTGGTACATTCTGAAATTATGCAGTATTGTTAAAACCAATACAGGTTTATTCATTAGTGTTGATGTTCATTTGTGTCTTGAACATTTGGCACATTGCTTTTCAGTTAAACCACATCACATATTATAGATCATTATTTCATTGCAGTGTTCCCCCTTCTCCTACTTCAGATCTCTCATTTCACAAAAGGTTTCGCTGGGATAACATAGTCTAATCATTGATGTTGACAATCATTTATGTCTTAAACATTTTACCCCTTTCGATTAGATATCATGCCTTTGTGGAAACACTTATGCTTTCCGGGATTGTTCCCCCCCCCCCCACATCCCATGTCTTAAATCATTGTTTCATTACAGTACTCTCCTTTTCTTGGCAGGGGTTTCACTAGATTATACTGAGTGTTTTGTCACATTTTGAATTGCATGTTGTTTCCAGTTTTCTATGGCTATTTCTGGATGCAGGTGTAGAAGTGTGGTCTTGTGTGCCTTTCTGGAATCCCTTTTTCAGTGGAATTTGTCTATTATCTCTGGAGAACTTCTGCTTCTTTGCATCTTGCTCCCCACCATTAAGGCTTCTCATCTCTTTCTTTCTCCCTTGCTTTTTGGGTTGTTTTTCCAGGCCTTAAAGTCTTCTTCTCCTTTTTCTCTTTCTTTCCCCAACCAAAGTCACTTGTTCATCAAAGATGGCTTTTCTTTGTCCCAGTCATTCTGTTGCTCATCCAGCTTTACATACAAACCACCATTTGTAAAAATTGGAAAAGAGTGCCAAGGACATCTTTCCCTTCTTGCTTTTCTTTTTCATATTTTTGATATACAAGTTTCAGTCCATCCACACGTGATGCCATTGTGTAGACATCCCTCGTACAATTACAACAATATTTAGGGGCTATTAATTGGATCCGTCCCTATTTTGGCATCACTACACACATGCTCAGCCCCCTGTTTGATGTGTTAAAGGGAGGAACCACTCCAGGGGATAAAATTACCCTTACAGATCATCAATTAAAAATCATCCAGGACATACAGCACATTATGCAGAAAAGGTGGGTCGACCGATGTCACAACAATGCTCCTATTTCCTTAATCTTGCTTAATACCCCCTCCTTACCTACTGCTGTATTAACCCAAAAGTCTCAGCATACTAACAACCTCCTTTTCTTAGAATGGATACATCTTCCTCACACCCCTAAAAAATCTCTTAGCACAAAAGCTTCTTTATACACCGTGCTGATTAGTAAGAGTCGCCAACGCAGCAAATCCCTGGCAGGGATAGAGCCAAGTGTACTGTATGTCCCCATGTCCCTGTCAGATTGGGATACCCTGCTGATCAACTCTGAATCTCTCCAGTCAGTGCTGGGGGACTGGCCAGTGAAAATCTCATGCCATCCCCCTCCTGATGGGAGACTAACTCTGTTAAAAATTGTTCCCTTTGAATTGGCTACAAAAGAAGCACCCGGCCCTATCTCTTCGGCAATTACTGTCTACGCCGATGGAGGGAAAAAAATATGGGGCGTGTGTTTGGAAAATAGATAACGATTGGAAAACAAAAATAACCTCTCCTCAAAAATCTGCGCAACGCTCTGAATTGGCTGCTGCTATCATTGCGTTCGCTGAATTCAAACGCCAACCTTTTAACTTAATTTTAGATAGCTTGTATGTTGTTTACTTAATCAAGAACATTGCCTATGCTTATCTCTCCCCGCTGTTACAGCCCGACTTATTACAACAATTTCTTACCTTACAAACCCTGCTTGTTAATCGCTCTCATCTCTACTATGTTGCTCATATCCGCAGTCATCAGCCATTTCCCGGCCCTTTGCAAGAGGGCAATGATATGGCTGATGCGGCAGCCGCAGCTGCAACCGCAGACAGCGCCACCTCTTGCATGATTCTTTCACAACAAACACCCTGGGACAGTCATAGTTATTTTCATCAAAATAAAAAGGCCTTGGCCAGACAGTTTAAAATATCTCAGAGTGAAGCAGCAGCAATAATCCAGCAATGCCCCGCTTGCTCTCGCCAAGGTGTTTCTTTACCCATGGGGGTAAACCCTCGAGGCATAAACGCCTTAGAACTTTGGCAAATGGATGTTACTCAATATCCACCCTTTAATCCATGGAAATATCTTCATGTCACCGTAGACACTCATTCAGGATTTATCATGGCCACACCTCAAAGGGGTGAAACCACAAAACATGTTATCAATCATTGCATTAAAACATTCGCCTCCATGGGAAAACCCAAGGAGATAAAAACAGACAACGGCCCTGCATACACCAGTATTGCTTTTGCACAATTTTGCTCCCAATGGCAAATTACTCACAAATTCGGTATTCCATTCAATTCCCAGGGACAAGCCATTGTTGAACGAGCTCATCAAACCCTTAAAAATAATTTGGAAAAATTCAAATTTAAGAATGTCACAGGGTTGCCAGGACTCCAGAATGCATTAAATGTTTGCTTATTTACTCTTAACTTCCTCAATGAGTCCGGATCCCCCCCATGCACAGCGGCATCACGTCATTTCGCTTCCTCGCCTCATCTTGAACCCAGACCAACGGTATCAGCTTCCAGATCCTCAGTGGAAAGGTCCTGCTGAACTTATAACCTGGGGACGAGGGTACGCTGCTGTTTCCTACAACAACAACAACACCTGGGTCCCCGGACGACAAGTAAGGCCTTTTCTACCCAAACCAGCCTTGCCTACATCAGCATCATGAAGCTGCCCGCAACATTCATCATTTGCTTCCTGGGTTTCCACATCGTTCCTGCCGATACGACAGCCACCCCATCCTCCTGCAACGCCTGCATCAAAACTACTCGCAGCGGAACGAAGACCCAGTCCACCCTGATCTATCATACTTTGAAGCCTGAGTGCAACTCCACGACAGTCTCCCCTTGTTTGCATAACAACCCTCAATACGCACGATGCTACACCAAACAAGGTATCCAATGCTACGAACCAAAGGCTGTGGGGCCCATCACCGCCTCACTGTATGTCTATGCCTACAAAGGAGGATCCATCTCTGACCTTGCCTCAATGTTCTCAACCAGTCAAGCAAAAAATGGGTACATTACCCATAATGTCACTCGGGGGGGGGGGGTACTAACACTTCTGTGTGTTTTGATGCTTGTTTTGCCATCAGCAAAGGCCAAGGTCCTAATGACGCTGCAGGAGTCACCTGCGGCTCACACAGCTGGCAAAGATCTTATCTACAGGAAAAGAAATATCTCTTCCAAAAGGTGTCCGGGACTAACGTGGGGGCCACCACTGTTTACAACTACTGATACACCCCACCTATTGACTCTGCTCAAATAAGAGGCCCTCAAAATATTAATATCACTGTTAAATCAAGCTCTACTTCATGTACCACTGACAAATGTAATCCTATTTGCTTGTACACTCACTTACCTGAAACAAGGGGGTACCGTACCCCCATATATATGCTCAATAGAATTATAAGGTTGCAAGCTGTATTAGAAATTATAACCAATGAAACTGCTCTTGCTTTGAAAACACTAGCTAAAGAAAGTGCATTGTCTAGAACATATATCATGCAAAATCGTTTAGCTTTAGATTATCATCTTGCCAAAGAAGGAGGAGTGTGTGGAAAATTTAACCTTAGTAATTGTTGTATTGAAGTAGATGATAGTGGAAAAGTTATCCAACAAATTACTGATAGAATGATCAAGATTGCGCATGTACCTGTACAAACATGGAATGGTCTTGATTTTAGAGACATGTTTGGATCCTGGTTCCCAAAATTACCTGGTTTGCAAGCTATTGTAGCGCTTATTGGTATGATTGCTGCGGGATGTATTATATTGCCTTGTGTATTACCTATCTTTGTACGCACTATTTCTAACAGTTTATCCCTCTTGGCTGAGAAAAAAGCCACTGCACAGGTAATGGCTCTCTGGAATCAACAAATAACTAACACATATGAACCACTGCCATCCGAAGATGAGATGGGAGAGCCAACCTGTGACAATCCAGACGAGGACAAGATGTTTGTGATGGTCAAAGAAGTCACGAACGCCATGGATAACATCAGCATGCACAGCACTCTTGCCTACGCGCCTGACAAAGGCTGCTGTTGGAACTAAAACACTCCCTGTCTCTTAAAAAAGAAAAACAGAGGAGATGTGGGAATTATTCCTTGTTCCTTGCGTACGTGCAAGGACAACGGGCCTTCTGGTAGTTGACTGTAACACGAAGCAAGGAACAAGGTCAGAATGTTGCCATTTCTTACCCAGAATTGTAGCAAACTTAAACTTTACAGCTTTGTATGCTTATGTGAATGAGCAGTGTATTTTGTGTGATGTAATGCATTTGTGACAAGACACTAACAAAATTGTTACAAGGATTGCTTCTAATAAAAGGGGGTGTCAGAGTCTGCTTTGTGCTCTCATCCCGATCTGGCTTCAAGACACCGCCTCAGTGTCTTCATTCATGAGAGACCACCACAGATATGGCTCAGTGTTCTAGTCTATCAAGATCCACCTGGATCTTGAGCCTATCTTCTAAGGTGTTAGGTATTCGTGCCAGTTTAGTATCATCTGCAAATTCGGTAAGTTTCCCTTCTGTTCCCTCATCTAAGTCGTTAATGAAGATATTGTATTGTATTGTAATGTATAGATAGATAAGTAGCTAGCTAGCTGGATGGATGGATGGATGGATGGATGGACGGATGGACGGACGGACGGACGGACAGACACATAGATAGATAATAGACAGTAGAAAAGAAAGTAAAGGAAGAAGGGAAGGGAAAGGAGGAAAGGAAAGGAAGGGAAAGGAAAGGAAGAGAGGAAAGTAAAGGAGGAAAGAAGGAAGGGGAAGGAGGAAAGGAAAGTAGGATGGGAAGGGAAAGGAGAAAAGAAGAAATGGAAAAGAAAGGAAAGGAAAGGAGGAAAGAAGAAAAGGAAAGGAGGAAAGAAAAGCAGGAAAAGAGGAAAGGAAAGGTGGAAAGGAATGGAATGGAAAGGGGAAGGGAAACAAAATGAAAGGAAACCCTTATGTGTTTCAATCACTGACCACCACTGAGCCAACAGATTGTGGACCGAATTTCTCCTGCATAGCCCCATCACATAGTTTCTTCATGAAGCACGGCTATCCAGCTAGTGTCATATAAAAAGAAAATGTGTCAGCCTCAAGATATCTTCCTATTAGTATATTCTGTCTTCTAACTATTGCATATCTGCTGCTATGCTAATTTACTTCTTTCGGCTGTCATGAAACGGTGGGAGGGGGGAATCTTGGAGGGGAAGAAGGCAGGAGATGTTTTGCATTCCTTTGCTGGGTTAGCAAGGGGAGGGGGGATTCTTTTCTTTAACTTTCCATTTCTTCGCTAGCCTCTATCTCTTTTTGCACAACTGCGAACTTTTATCAAAATATGTCAAGGTCAACTGACAATAGTCTCATCACCACCTGGAGATGACCACATGATCATATTCAGAAGTTTTAATTGGAAGAATCATTTGAACTTTGGGGGGTGGGAGCAATTCTATTCCTTTGTATATGTGTTCTACCCGCCAATTTCTTAGTTTCGGAATTGGCTCTGTCGTTTCCACTTTATTTCCCAGTAAAAGGATGACTTTGCTCTACACCATGGAGTCTGAGTATTTCTTTCTTGGGATTTAGAGGGAGCACAGACTGACATTATTCCGAAACTCCCACATCAACCCACCCGGAGAAAACAGCAACTTTTCTTCCGAGGGGGTTTCATCTCATGTCGTCTCCAGCCAGCGATGAAGATGACCAGGGAGCTGCGAGGGGGCGGCCGATGCTGCTACCAGAGATGCCGGCTGCTGACCTACTGGCAGACCTGACTCTGGAAGAAACCCCAGCTGAGATGCCCAGATGGTCGTTGGGGGTTGGTTGGAGAGACCTTGAAGACCCCCCTCCTCCCAGGATCACGGTAAGACGAAGAGGTGCGAGGGAACGGCTGTGGCAAGAGGGGGAGGAGATGGAATACAGGCTGGATCAAGCCGGGAAATTCCTTATGGACGTTTCTGAGAAGCCCGGCACGGCTCCAAGGTATGAGAGGGAAGAGGGAGCGAGGTCAGCCCGGGGAAGTCGAGCTACCCCCACCCCCCTAGCCCAGCCTACGCCGGCGCAGCTGCCCGCTGCGGCCCAGGGAGCCCCAGCAATAGGTGTGGTTCCTGGAAGACGCCACCTGCCTCCTTTAGATGTGAAATTTGGAGGAAATCCCAGAGACTTGGGGTTTTTCCTGGTACAAGTTGGAAGTTATATGGCAGAATTTGAAAGGGAGTTCATTTCTGAAGCAGCCAAAGTGAGATGTGTTACCAGAACCCTGGAAGGGTTGGCAGCAGACTGGGTGGTGACTTTGTTCAATGATAACTCCCCCCAACTGCGAAGCCTCGATGTTTTCATGACTGCATTGAGGAGAAGGTTTGAGGACCCCCTGGCAGAGAGAAGGGCTAGGATCAGAATGAAGACTTTAACCCAAGGGGGAAGATCGGTTGCAGACTACACCCAAGAGTTCAGGCAGCTGGCATACCACATCCGAGGTTGGTCCCAAGGGGCCCTAGTAGAAGCCTACAAAGATGGCTTAAATGAAGATGTATACCACATGTGCATCTCCCGAAGAGACCCACGTGATTTGCAATCGTGGTACTTGCTGGCGGAAGAGGTGGATATTGATCTAACTCGAAGCAGATGCAGAGGAGGTCCAATCTGGAGAAAACCACTCCCCCCACGTTTCCGAGAGACCTCCACCCCCCAAAGGGGAGGAATGGCCAAGACCACAGCCTGTTTCCATTGTGGGAAGGAGGGCCACCGGATGGCGGATTGCCGGGTCAAGTCGGACCCACCGAAAACACGGGGGCCAGGGTGGAAGCCCGAAAACCCCTCAACCAAGCCTCGCAAAACCGGGCTGAAGACGAGAGAGGTTGTAGAGGTCGCCCTTCAGGCGGGAGAGGAGCTGGGACCTCCAACCCCACTCGACGAGAGCGAGACCGACTCGGAAGATGACGTCCCGGTAAGTCCTAACCAAGGGCCCATGACCATCCCCATAAAGTTAAGGGAGCCTACCTCTGGGGCCGAGGGAGAGATGTTGGCCTTATTGGACTCGGGGTGCACGAGGTGCGTAATCAACATGAAAGTAGTTAAGGGTCTGGGCATTGGACTGAGAACTTTAAGAACGCCCATAGCTTTCTGTCAACTGGATGGATCTGTGGCGGGAGGTTGCCCTGCATGTTTTATAACAGAACTCTTAGAGATGACCATGGGAACTCACCGCGAGATTTTTATTGTGGCCCCTGGGATGGAACAGCCTCTAATATTGGGATTATCCTGGCTTCGGAAGTGGAATCCCCAGGTGAACTGGAGAGAGGGGTGGATACGCATCCGCACCGATCGGCCACCGGAAGGGGAGGAGCAACACTATCCGGAAGGGGAGGAGAAATCCCATCCGAAGCCGCAAGTTCCGGCCGAGGCAGCTTCCGCAGGTGTCGAACGCGTGGAGGGGGAGTAGAAAATCCCGAAGGAGTACTGGGACTTAAGAGAGGTGTTTAGTGAAGAGGCTTCCGACGAGCTCCCTCCCCATCGGTCAACCGATTGCAGTATTGAATTTCTACCGGGGGTGACGCTCCCGAAACCGAAGCTGTATTCGATGACACCGGGGGAGCTGGAAGAACTGAGAGCGTTTATCGACAAGAACCTGAAGCGTGGTTTCATCACACCTGCCAGACCTCGAGTGGCGGCCCCTGTGATGTTCCGCGAGAAGAAAGATGGCTCCAAACGTCTGGTGGTTGATTACAGAAACCTGAACGCAGTGTCTGTGGAGAACGTGTGCCCCCTCCCTCTGATGAAGGACATGTTAGCCCACTTGGCAAAGGGGAAGATTTTCACAAAGTTGGACTTGCGGGAGGCGTACTACCGAATCCGGATTAAAGAGGGGGACGAGTGGAAGACTGCGTTCAACTGCCCGGTGGGTTGTTTCCAGTTCAATGTTCTTCCTTTCGGCCTACAGGGGGCACCTGCTGTTTTCATGCAAATGATCAATCAAGTGCTTCACGAACATTTATACAAGGGGGTTCTAGTCTACCTTGATGATATTCTCATATACACGGAGACTAGAGACGAACATGTGAAAATGGTACGCTCTGTGTTGCACAAGCTGAGGGCAGCCAAATTGTACGCCAAACTGTCCAAGTGTGAGTTCCATCAAGAAAAAATCGATTATTTGGGATATCGTATCTCCCCCGAGGGCATTGAGATGGACCCAGAGAAAGTGCGAGCTGTATTGGACTGGGCCCCACCGAGAACCCGTAAACAACTTCAAAGTTTTCTTGGATTTGCCAACTTCTATCGGCAATTCATCCCGTCTTTTGCTAAAATAGCCATGCCCATCACCAACCTCCTGAAAACAAAGGGGGAATTAAAACCAAAGCCCAGCCAACCGTTGAATTGGACCATGGAGTGCCAAGCTGCATTTGAAAAGCTTAAAAGACTTTTTGCTGCAGACCCAGTCTGATCCCCCCGTACCACTGTTGATTGAGGGTGAACAACATTTCGAGGTTAAAGAAATTCTAGACTCTAGGAAATGGAGGGGTCGTATTCAATATCTTGTAGCTTGGAAACACTTTCCTCCGTCCTATGCTGAGTGGGTTAATGAGAAAGACATTAGGGCTCCTGAACTGCTTAAGAATTTTTATGCCAAATACCCTGATAAACCATAGAGATGTATGCCAATGTTAACATATGGTTATTTTTTCTTACAGGGACTAATGTCCTTCTTCTAGGGCAGGGGTGGGCAAACTACGGCCCACGGGCCACATCCGGCCCGTTGGTCTGTCCAATGCGGCCCGCCCCTGAAAAAAAATCGCTGCCATTGGTCTGTCCAATCCGGCCCGACCCTGAAAAAAAATCGCTGGGCGTGGCGTAATTGCCCTGTGCCGCGTGGCCCCCAAAGCTGCAAAACAGTGCGGAGAGATCTAGGGGTAGGAAAGAAAAGAAATTTGCAAAGGCCTCGGCTGGGAGTTCGAAATCACCTTCGAGTGCGACCTCTCCGAAGGTGAGTCCCCGCCGATCCCCCTTTTTTTCCCAGGGCTTCGAGGCTTAAACTTTGCAAAGGCAAAGCTTGCAGGCTGGAGCGTCTTTCCGCCGAGGAGCGGGAAGGGTTCCACCCGGCGGGCGGGGCGGGCTGCTTGGAGCCACCTAAAGCTAGGCCGCTGCTGGTGGAGCTTTGCCCTGCCTTGGTGCCCCGTTTCCCGGCTCAGCGGTCCTGCTCGGGCGGCACTTTAAAAGCCTGCTCCCAGCACCCGAGCAACTTCCCAGCAACTTTCGGCTTCGTTTTAACTCGCGGGCGCTCGCGCCTGGCCCTGAGCCACGCGGCGGAAGGGAAGCCCGGCGGGCAGGTGGGCAGGCTGCTTGGAGGAGGCTCCGGGCTTCTCCTCCGCCAGGCGCGAGCGCCCGCGAGTTAAAAGGAAGCCGAAAGTTGCTGGGAAGTTGCTTCGTTTTCCAGGGCTTTGCAAAGGCAAACTGCAGGCTGGAACGTCTTCCCGCCGAGGAGCAGGAAGGGTTCCGCCCGGCGGGCGGGGCGGGCTGCTTAAACTTTGCTCGGGTGGCACTTTAAAAGCCTGCTCCCAGCACCCGAGCAACTTCCAAGCAACTTTCGGCTTCCTTTTAACTCGTGGGCGCTCGCGCCTGGCCCCGAGCTGCGCAGCGGAAGGGAAGCCCGGCGGGCGGGCGGGCAGGCTGCTTGGAGGAGGCTCCGGGCTTCCCCTCTGCCAGGCGCAAGCGCCCGTGAGTTAAAACGAAGCCGAAAGTTGCTGGGAAATTGCTTCGTTTTCCAGGGCTTTGCAAAGGCAAAGTTTGCAGGCTGGAGCGTCTTCCCGCCGAGGAGCGGGAAGGGTTCCGCCCGATGGGCGGGTTGGGCTGCTTGGAGTGTGCTGCCGTGCGGGTCGGGGCGAGGCGCAAGCGCCCGCGAGTTAAAAGGAAGCCG
>NW_020720327.1:0-11429 GCF_900518725.1 Notechis scutatus | reverse complement strand
TTGCCTTCAGAAGTCGTGGGAAGCTCCACCCCTGGAGGCTTTGCTAGGCTGGCTGAGGAATTCTGGGAGTTGGAGTCCACAAGTCTTCAAGTTTGGAGACCTCTGCTCTAAGGTCTCCTGCTCGAGCAGGGGGTTGGACTAGAAGACCTCTAAGGTCCCTTCCCTATTATTCTATGTTTAGACCGCCCCCAAAGGTTCAGCCTTGTGTAGGAGGAGACTGGAGGAGACCCAGAAGTCATTCTCAATGGAGCCAGCACAGGATGGCAAGGCGCAGAGGTGGGTATTCACCCGGTTCTGACCGGTTCTGAAGAACTGGTATCAGAAATTTGGGAGTAGTCTGGAGAACCAGCCAATCCCACCTCTGACTGGCCCTGCCAACCCCGTCTCTTCTCTGCCTCCCATTGAGTCCCAGCTGATGGGCTGGGTCTCCTTTGGTTGCCCTGCCCAGGAGAAAGGAGCTGGAAAGCAGGTCAGTGGGGAGGGGAGGGAAAGGAGATTTTGCAGTATATCCTTCCTCTACCTCGTCCACCAAGCCACGCCCAAGCCACACCCACAGAACACCACACCCACCAAGCCACGCCCACAGAACACCACACCCACCAAACCACGCCCACAGCTGATCGGCTGGCTCTCCTTTTCTGCCCTGCCCAGGAGAATGGAGCTGGAAAGCAGGTCAGTGGGGAGGGGAGGGAATTGGATTTTGCAGTATCCTTCCCCTGCCATGCCCACCAAGCCACGCCCACCAAGCCACGCCACGCCCACAGAACCACTAGTAATCAAAATTTGAATCCCACCACTGGCAAGGCGGCACGATCCCCTAGGCTCTTCACTGGCGCCTGGCTAGCCGAGAGAAACGGCACCGGCTTCACAGGCTGCCCGGGAAAATACTGGAATACGTCAGACCAAGCAGCCTGTTTTCTAGATAAGCCAAACAAGGTAATTACGTTGTGTGGCAATCGAGGGATCCATTATGCACTACACATCATTACAACAGGAATGTTCACGTTTGGGGTCTTTCCAGAAATAAATCGTACCCGCATTCGGGTTTTCTTCAAATTCGAAGGAGCAGCTGGTTTTCCGGGCCTCCAGATTCCGATCTGTCTCCTGTGAAGGAGGCCCGAAGCACCACCGGCAAAGGCTGCCCATCGATGGAACTTTAGAATTGCAAAACGGCAGGATTACAGAGTTGGAAGGGACCCTGGAGGTCTTCTAGTCCAACCCCCTCTGCTCAAGCAAGGAGGCCCTAGACCAGCCAGGCTTTCCAAACTGGGACTTGAAGTCTTGTGGACTTCAACTCCCAGAAATTCCTCAGCCAGCATGTTTTGAAGTTGCCCTGTTTGGAGACCCCAGCCCTACACCATGCTATACCTCACTATACTATACCTAAGATGTGAACGAGCCCCCTTCTCCCCTCCTCCAGCTCTTGCCCCTCGCCCACCTCCCTGCCCTCTCTTATACCAGCCTTAGAGATTGTCTGGGTATAACCCTCCCCCCCCCCGCTGCCCTCCCCACATGCTCTGTTCTTCAACAAGTTAGGTAAAACCCAGCAAATATTCGCACAATCACCATGCAACCTTCCTCATTATTAACTTGTGTACATTTCTTCGTGGTTTAGTTCAAGAGCAACTCCTACTGAGTAGAATAGAGTAGAGTAGAGTAGAGTAGAGTAGAGTAGAGTAGAGTAGAGTAGAGTCGAATAACGGGGTTGGAAGGGACCTTGGAGGTCTTCTAGTCCAACCCGACGCTTAGGCAGGAAACCCTACACCACTTCAGACAAATAGTTATCCAACATCTTCTTTAAAAACCTCCAGTGTTGGAGCATTCACAACTTCTGGAGACAAGTTGTTCCACTAGTCAATTGTTCTAACTGTCAGGAAATTGGTTGGATATGTTGGCGATTCAGCGTATTGTGAGTACCCAGAAAACCAGCTAGATCATTGTGTTGCATTGTGCAAAGAAAGGCAGGTGACAGTCATCTGACTGACAAGGGAGAGCCACAGGGGGCCTACAACAATTGGCCACTGCCCATTCATCACTGCTAACTCACCGGGGCCAACTTGCTGCAGACAATTCGCCATGGGACAACTCATTGCGGGTCAAGAGTTACACTAATATCGAAGAAATAGCGGGATAGAATCATTAAAGCAAGGAGGCCCATAGACGGACAAAATAAAGTGTGAATGACAAACATAAAAACATCTTTTGAATTATTTTAAACCAGGGGTGTCAAACTCAAGGCCTGCGGGCCAGATCCGGCCTGCAGGGTGCTTAAATCTGCCCCACGGGGCCTGCCTGGAAATAGCCCGCAGTGCAGGGGTGGGATACAAATATTTTTACAACCGGTTCTGTGGGCGTGGTTAGGAGGGAGTGGCTAGGTGGGAGTGGGCATGTGACTGGGTAGGCGTGGCTTCTTCTTTCTTTTTTTTGCAGCACCCCCCCCCCACATGCCCCTTTTTGCCTCCTGGGCCTCAGGGAAGCTTCCTAGACGAAGCAGTGAGACAGCAAGGGGGATCCCGGAACAGCTGATCATTGGAACAGCCGGTCGTCGGGAGGGGGAAAAAAAAGAAATACCTTAAGGAGTGACTGGGCGGGGGAGAATGCAGTCAGCGATGTTGTGCATGCACGATAAGGACTGAATGGCTGGAGAGGGGAGGGGTAGAGAGGGGCGGGGCCCGCCAGGGGTATGATTTGCCGGTTCTCCAAACTGCGCAGAATCGTAACAACCAGTTCTATAGAACCGGTGCGAACCGGTAGAATCCCACTCCTGCTGCAGTGGCTCTAATAGCAAAAATGGGGCATAGGGGGCAGGGGGGCACATAGCCCCCCTTGTGCCCCATTTTGGCCAGCAAGTGCTGCAGGAGGCCGTCCGGGCCGAAAACAGGGCACAGGGTACAGGTACACAGGTACAGTCCCCCGCGCCCTGTTTTGGTTGGCCGGATACTGCAGGAGGCGTCCATCCCATCTCTCCCTCCCCGCCAGGCAGCCTGCAGAGGAGAACTACAATGCTGATCCGGCCCTCGAAGAAATCCAGTTCGACACCCCATTTTAAACAATTAAATGGCGGTCTTTGATTTGTCCAGCAGTGACTTGTCCCGTGGCCGTAGCGAGTTGATCGTGGCAGCCGTGGCAAGTTGGCTGCAGCGAGTTGTCCCATTCTAGCCACAGGTGTGGCTCAGGCAATGATCCCTCTGTGAGAAGAGACTTTTGCAAGGTGAGGGGGGACAGACCGGGTCTTCAGGTTTCACCAGCAAAAGAGGATCTCCTGGCCTTCACCGCCGTTCTTTCAGGGACGTCAAGTCCACCCTGAACCCTCCCTGGAGGCTGAAGCAAAAACTGCAAGAATTGGGGGAAAACAGCTGTGCCCGACACGCAGGGAGGGAGGAACAGCTGTGTGGAACCAGTGGGTGACTTCCTGCCTGAAGGAATGTGCCAGGGCATCTCCTCGCCTTGCCAGATGTTCGGCTCCAGCAGGAGCCTTTGAAGTAGGATCCAGCCAGGGATAGTGGACCTCTGCGCAACCTCTGGCAAGGGTCAGGGTTGCTTGTCCAAGAGATCTTTTGAGCATTCCCTCCCCCTGGAAGCCCACAGATGTTGCGCAGTTGTCCGGCTGGTTTTTCAGGCCAAGAGGTGGCTGTTCCACATGGTGCTTTGAATGCTCTGTTTATGCTCAGGCCAGATGTTCCCAGGGAGAAGTTGAGCCGGAACCGAACTTCACCCACCCACCCCCAGCTGCCCACCCTGAGGTTGGAGAATCTGGCTCCAAGGCTCACTTGAAGGGCCGTGGTGGAAAGGTCTTCTTCTGATAAACAGTCCCTGCTCCACAGCCATCTTCTTCAGATCCTACCTCTCCTCTTTGACCATAACCCCCACTGCCCACCCGAGGGGGAAGGGCTCAGGCTACATGCTTCTAGCCAGAACTTGGCTTTTTTGACACCCCTGGCTTGGGACGAACCATTGACAGAGAGTGTGAGTGAGAGATTGGAGGGTAGGAATGAAAGAATCTGAAGAGGAGGAGAAGGAGGGGGAAGGAGGAGGAGGAGGAAGAAGACGAAGAGGAAGAGAAAGAGGAGAAGAGGAGGAGAAGGAAGAAGAGCAGAAGGAGGAAGAGGAGGAAGAGGAGGAGGAGGACAAAGGGGTACTTAGTGCATTCATTACCTAGTTTGGGTAATGAAACATTTGCAGGAAAACAACCATGCTCAGAGAGCATCAAGGACCTCACAGCCCCCCCTCCTCCTCTTCTACTCTGCAAATCCCACTCCCTTCTAGCCCTGATGATGTTACCTAGTTGGGTCATTAAACATCTGCAAGAAAACAAGCTCGGATTGCACCAAGGACCCCTCATTGCAACCCTGAGCTACACACATTCTCCTTTATTGGTAGGATGAATTTACACTACATAGAAATCCTAAATAATTATTAACGGAGATCTAGCAAAACCCTGTGAGATCCAAAAAGGAATAAGACACGAAGGACCACGGCTTCCTCTCTTGTTCCTTCTGGTTCTTAAAAATACTCGAGATAGAAGACAGGGTGAGGTAAACATGGAAATAAAGATTTAAAAAGAAACTTATAAACGAAGGGCTTTTGCAGATGACTTGGAAAATCTTTTAAAGGTTGACATTTAAATATTAATGGACAAACTAAAAGCATCTGACACATTAGCAGGTTTCAAGATTAATTGAAGATGGTGATGTTAGCAAAAAATGTGAAAATAGAAGATGAAACAGAATTGACGAATAAAACAGGTTTGGAGATTGAGAAGAAATTAAAATATCTGGGTATCGCTTTGACAAATGTGAATTGTATGTTACTGCAAAATAAGCATGTTAAGACACGGAACGAACTTAAAAAAGGTACGTTAAGAAGGGAGAAATTACAACTGTCATTGCCGAGGAGAATTTCTCTGACAAAAATGAGGGTCTTGCCTGAAATGATGTTTCATTTCAGACAGAGTCTGTTTTGACAACCGATGCACCATTTAGATAGAGGCAGAAGGATCTATCTAAATTTATATAGAAGAGGTGGGGGAAAAAAACCTCACAAGTTAAATATAAAGTGTTACAAAATGCAAAGGAAAATGGAGGTTGGGGTATACCTGACCTGAAATTGGTGTTGCAGCCTGCTGTTTGGTTTGGAGGGATGAGGGAATGTTGTTGTTGAGAAACAGAAAACTTTGGAAGTTACAAGGACACATCCTTGAAATCTGAGTGGGGTGGATATTTGTGGAATAACAAAATAACAAAATCATGTGGATTTTAAAAATTGTTCATGTTAAGATGTGCATGTTGAGAATGTGGCTGTGCCCCAAAATAACCCACATGGCTCTCCAAGACAAGAAACATTTTGTAGAGGGGAAATAAGAGGCAAATTAAAATGGCTAACTCATTATGAGATACTAGAATTTTGTCAAGGGAAATATAAAATAAAATCAAGAGAAAAACTGGTGGTAGAGGAATATACTAGTTGTCAGCAGTCATTTATTTGCAATTATTAGAAGGATTTAAGCCAGACAAAACAATTTATGTTATGATTTCGAACATTGAAGCACTGAATTTGAAATAGAATTGTTTACAAATGATGAACGCTGAATGGCTAAAATGTGTAAACTTTTACTGAAATTTGAAACAGAAGAAAAACAAGTGGAAGTATATGGGATTGAAGTTTTTGGTTAAAATATACAGAGGGAATAATGAGAAAATAGGTGCATTGAGGATTGAAATTTATACTATGTTAAAAAGTTTTTTAATAAAATGATCTACTTATTGATATATGTCAGCAGAGGAATTGTCTAGAAGGCATAAACACACATCAAATTCATGTTGGAAATTCGTGTTTGGTGGATGTGTAAAAAAAGGTAGAAAATTCTGGATTTAAATACACGCACCGATTCAGAGGAATTTAAAGATTAATATACAATTGAGACCAGAACTGTGATGTGCAAACAGTTGAGGAAAAGTTACAGAAATTGGTTTTTGTACATGATAACTGCGGTGAGATTATGGCATGTGCAAAAATTGGAAAGATTTGGTGTTATTCTCCATGGAGGGATGGTTGGTGAAGATGATGGAATTTACTAAAGATGAATAGATTGACTTCTTTGATCAAAGAAAAGACAATATCTACATTTATGGCTAACTGCCCCTTATGGACTTAGGGGAAAAAATGAATTTAGGATTTTAATAATTAAATACAACATAGAAAAAAGTATGGTGGAACCATTGAATAAGAAGTGGTTTTTTGTAATGATGCTTATAGCTCCATTTACCTGAAACGGTATAGGCCCTAACCCTATACTATAGGGTTTCCTATTCTGTTCTGTTCTGTTTCTTCCACTCCACCCCACGCTTGCCTGAAGCTTAGCACCATGGAGAAAACAGAAACCTGCCCAGACCAAGCAGAACATGGACAACCAAGTCCACATCTGAAGACATAAGCTGGCCTCTAGACATTTGGCTCCCACTTAATATCTGTGTCATTCATTTTCATTCGTTCATTCACTTTATAGCTGTCCATCTCATTGGTACTGCAACTCCGAGAGGCTTACAAAATAATCAAAACATAAAAATTAAGAAAGAATAAAGACTAAAAGCCCGCAGAACAGGCGACCTGGGCTCAGGGTTCTTCTTCTCTTGACCTCATCAGCCACCCCACCCGACCCCCCGCCTGGAGCACCCCCAGCCAGGCCCCAGGCGAGGGGTCACAGGCTCCTCCAGGAAGACAAAAGTATGGGGACCAACCTCACCTCTGGTGGGAGGATAGTCCAGAGGGCAGGGGCCCCTGCCAACTGAAATTCTTTGGCCGGTGGGATCCAAGGAGGTGCTTTTCTGCTGGGATGAGTGGGGTGGGCTGATCTCATTGGGGTGAGAACGGTTCCTCACATACCCTGGACCTATGTCCTATACGGCTTTGAAAGGAATAATCTGTAGGGGATTGGGGCTGGAGGTGGTGGAGTCAAACAAGGAATCAGCCTGGAATCATGACGCTGCAACAAGTATGGATGGGAGCAATACATTTTCTTAACTGGAAATTCGAACGTGGCCCTGATTCTCTATGTCTGAACTGGACACCTTGAATTGGACCCCAAAGCAAAGTGGCAACCGGAGCAGCTTGTGCTGTAGTGGTGCCACCCGATGCCACCCGAGGACCTTCCAGAATTGTCCGTGCTGCCACATTCTGCACCGGGTTGTAGCATCCAAACACTCTTGAAGGGTAGCCCCATGTAGAGCGTGTTGCAATATGGAGGCCAATCACCTCCAAGCCTTACTCCCGAGTCGCCCCCGTTGTCTCAGCTGCTCTCACCTTCTGGCAGCTCTGTGCACACGCACACTGGGACCAGGCTCCCCTTGTTCCTCTGCCTTGCTGCTGCCAGACTCCAAAGGCTCCGGAGTCAGCACCCCACTCCCAGATGGTCCTGGTCCCATCCCTGCATCGGATGCCAGACCCTCCTCCGAGTCCTCCCCAGACTCCCGGACCACAACACCCTTGAGGGAGAGACCCAGAGACCCTTCCCCCCTCTCTTAATGGGAACAGGGACACCTCCCCAGAATGCAGAACCGATCCATCAGCCTTACGCTCTTTTCACGGGGATGCTGAAAGACTCAGGCATGTTGCCATAGAAACCCTTTCATTAGCCTTACCTAAAAGAGGGGGGGGGGAATCCCGTTATTAAAGTCTCTCCACCCCGGATTAACAGGAACTAATTAAAGGGAAGAGCAAAAGTACCCAGAATCTACCGAATGGGAAGCAATTACAGGCAGCAGGTCAAAGAAGGAAGGGAAGGTGTAAATAAACAGGTGGCAATTTGATGGTAAACTGCAGAGCCCAGCTTTCTCGCGCCTGGACCGAAACGGATAATGAGCAGGAAAGAGAGAAAGATTGGGGTTGCAATAATAATAATAATAATAATAATAATAATAATAATAATAATAATAATAATATTCTGAAATAATCACACCTCTGATCTGCAAAGACGACAGGCATCGAGAGAGGCTTCAGCGGCTGCAAAGGAGCCGAGCTGGCTAGGATGCGATTTGGATAAGTCGCTGAAAAGTCGGCATAAAAATAAAAAACAACGATTTTGAAATACAGGCTTTGATGGGTGAAATTCATGAGCCAGGGTCGTTCAGCAATATGCTACGCCTTGAAGCTGGGCCCGTAAAATGCCACGGCTGCGGTTTCTACACATGGCTCCGGCCAGAGGAATATGCCGGCTTAAGGTGACCCCTCCACCCCCAACCCTGGTTCAGACAACAGGCCAGGATGTCAGCCAGCCTTCTGTCCAAGCAGCGCTAAACTCAGCTTTGCATCTGCAAGCCTCTTGGCCGCTGCCCCAGGCACTCCTCGGCTTACGACCAGAAGTGGGCTGTTCCCTGACACCACTAGTCCAGGAGTCACCAACCTTTTGGACCTCAGGGACCACCAAACTCCTAATTTTAAATTCCGCGAACCAGAGACCCTGGGAAAATCCACCCCAAAAAGTCTGCAGGAAACTCCCCCACCCCGTTTTCCTACCGATCGATCGTTCTTTATTTGGGATCCCAGGATACCGTCTCCAGCTCCGTTTCCAGGTGGAAAGAGAGAGGGAGAGACTTTTGGCTTCATGCAAGGAAAGCAGCAGAAGCAGCAGAAGCCTTTCTTTCTCACCCCCAAACTCCGCCAGAAATGAGTCTTTGCAGCCTCTTGGAGCAGGAGGCCCTGCAGGGTCCCAAAGACTCGTTTCTGGCGGAGTTTGGGGGAGAGAAAGACAGACTTTGGCTGCTTTCCTTGCGGGCAGCCAAAAACAGAAGAAGAAAGAAGCGGAAAGCAGCAGCCTGGTGGCCAGGCCAGGTGCGGGGGGTGCGTGAGGCAAGTTCCCCCCCCCGCCCTTTCCCCCCTCCCCTCACTTCCTCGTGTTGTTCGCAATGCAAGTGACACAAGCCTTGTATTCCCGCGCAACCTGGATTAATTGCTTTGTGGGGGCATTTCTCTGTGGATCACCAAAATTTTCTTGCGGAACACCAGTGTTCCCCAGCCCACTGGTTGGTGACCACTGGACTAGATGACCTCGCTAGGGATCACTGCCTTAGAAGAGTGAGGGAAATCCTCAGGGACGACTCCTACCCCGGTCAGCCCTTCTTCCCTCTCCTATCAGGAGGCAGAGAAGCAGAGCCAGCCGCACCAACAGGCCGAAGAACAGTTTCTCCTCGTGGCTGTCAGACTCCTGAAGGGAAAGCAACTCCACGTCAACATAGTAGGATGGACTTGTGGGGCCGGCGTGTTGTGCAACAAGGTCACCTATTGTAGTAAGGTTGGTTGACTGGGTCAGGCAACTTCTGTCCTCCCTGTGAGTTGTGTTCGAGGGTGGGTTACACGAAGGGAGGCTCAGCCAACCTCATTGGACACAGGTTGTACTCGGAGCATAAAGGTAATAATAAGTGGGGCTAGAATTTCTGTGGCTCAGCAGGGTGGCTTTTAAGGGAGTCCCACCCCAAGATTTTATGGTCTTGTTTGTGCCACGGTTGTTAAGTGAACACTGCAGTCATTAAACGAGTCTGGCTTCTTCCACTGACTTTGCTTGTTGGAAGCCGGTTGGGAAGGTCGCGAATGGTGACCGTATGACCCCCAGCCGGGGGGGGGGGACGACACCCTGAGAGGGAGGGTCGTATATGCTGTACATGCCAGCTGCCAAGCGTCCAAATGTTGCTAAAAAGAAAGGAAAGGGAAAGAAAGAAAGGAAAGGAAGAAAGGAAAGGAAAGGGAAGCGAAGGGAAGGAAATGGGGAAGGGGAAGGGGAAGGGAAGGGGAAGGGAAGGGAAGGAAGAAAAGGAAAAAGGAAAGGAAAGGGGCAGGGAGGAAAGGAAAGGAGGAAGAGGGAAGGGAAGGAAAAAGGAAAGGAAAGGAGGAAGGGAGAAGGGAAGGGAAGGAAACTCTGGACTGAATCCAGAAAAAAACCAGGAGCTTTTCTCAAACGGCATGAAACGTTGAAGTGAAATCGGCTGAAAGGAGCTGCAGGCTGACAAAAGGGCCGCCAGGAGCCTTCTGGGGTTCTTCCCAACTGCAGACCCCCCAGCCCCCCCCCCCCGACCCACACACACCCGAATCAGGGCGGCCCTTTTGGGGCAGGGAGACCGAAAGCCCCGGGGCCGAAACTCCCCAGTCGGATCCTGTGCTTCGGTTTGGAGCCCTTCCAGAGCGCTGAGCTTTGGCCCCTTGAAGACTTGTGGACTCCAACTCCCAGAGTTCCTCAGCCAGCTTTGAAGTCCACAAGTCTTCAAGGGGCCACGGTTGGAGGCCCCTCCCTGGTCTAAGGTTTTGGGGTGTGGCTCCCACAGGCCTGTCTCTGGGGTGGGGTTCAAGACGTCGCCCATGAACGGAAGGAATGAATAGATAATCTCCCCTTTCACAACAGGCTGGCAGGCATTTCCTACCTTCTTCTTTTCCTTTTTTTTTTGTGTGTGTGTGTGTTTTTAATAAAGCTTAATCTACAATGTGATAATCTGCTTTTGCGCCCAACCTGGGGCGGCTGGCTGTGCATCTGATGCTTAGGATGATGGCTGTTTTTACGATTCCAGGTGGCTGCCAAGGTTCATTTTTTATTAGTTACGCATCGGGTGTGCTTTCGTTTATTTTAACAAAGTTGCCCAGTTACGTATCTCCAATAATGTCTAAACAAATAAATGAAAGAAGGAGAAGGAGAGAGAGAGAGAAGGAGAAGGACAGACGGACAGAAAGAAGGAAGGAAGGAAGAAGGAAGGGAAAGGGAGGGTGAGAAAGGAAGGAAAAAGAAAAAGAGAGAGGAAAGAAGGGAGGGAGGGAAAGGAAGAGAGAGAGAGAGAGGAAGGAAGGAAGGAAGAGAAAGAGAAAGAAAGACTCTTCTCTCGCTTGGAGCACAGCCCCTCCCTCACTGCGGTTTCCAGCAGCTGGCATGACAGATAGACTGCCCCTGGCTGGGGCGTTTCCAGGCTGCTCTCCATCCCCCCCCCCCCCTGCAAAGAGCCATCCCAGGGCTTGGAAAGGGCCTCTTGCCGCTACGGGGAGCTTCACAGAGGAGCCAAAGCCTCTAGTCCTCAATCTCTTGGCCCAGCCCAGGGGGAGGGTCCCGGGTTCTAGTGCCTCTCCTGTCTCCCCCCTCTGCTGGGCTCCAGGGGTCTCCAAACGTGGCCACTTGAAGACTGGTGGACTTCATCAGTCTTAAAGTGGCCACGTTTGGAGACTCCTGGACTAGAGAGACGAAGAAGTGCCAAGCTGGCACAATGGGGGGCACCTTTGCCTCTTAAAGACCCCCCCACCCCATGGATCCGTGCCAAGATGCCCCACAGCTTCCCAAGGCCAAACCCCCCTGCCCTCCTTCGGGGGGCAACCGCGGGCATTTCTTTGGCAGCCTTCAAAGGCGTTGAACTTCAGGATGCCATCCTGCCAGGTGCCTTTCGGGGCTTCCTTCTCCGACCTGG
>NW_020720322.1:0-11441 GCF_900518725.1 Notechis scutatus | reverse complement strand
AAAGATGTAAATGATTGTTTGCTTTGTTTTGGATTCAGGGACCATGTTCAGAAATGCTTCTTCTAGTGATGTTTGCAATGTCCTGGTGTAATTCAAATCTTTGTGCTTTTCCCCAATAAAGAGCCAAGCTTATAAATTGACTAGAGTCCTAAACCTTCATCAGGAAGGCAACAAACAACATACAGATGAGCAGGGACCATATCTTTGAAATTGATCTGGCAACTGAAGAATTTGTCTTGTTTTTAATTTGGAAAAAGTCATGGTTGAAAACTCCAATAAAAGCCCAATTCTGTTCCAGGAGTAGTTCATGGTTTTGTTTTGTTTTTAAATCAGTTTTGGAATTAGCTGTGCTTATTCATAGGGACCTTCAGTAAATCAATGCTGTGACCCTACAGTAATTAGCAATGTTAAATAGACCTACTCCAAGAGACAACTAAATTGATTAAGGTTTCAGCATTCCAAGTAACATCCTCCAAAGTAAAAGACTCTGAGACTATCACATTCCCAAAAACCCATTTTATTGGAGAAGTCATATTGGCACATCTGGGGAAAACCCAAATCTGAGAGTTCCGGGTTTTCCCCCACCCAAAGAAAGCCAAGATCCAGCCCCTGCACCCAACCATCCATCACATGGCCCAATCATGTCTTTGCGGCAACTGGAGACATCCCTCAGTCACTCCCTTCCAGGTGCAGAGCAAACTGTCCTTGACTCTCCAAGAAAGGAATGATGTTGTGGCTAATCTTCCACTGTTCCTTGAAATCCTCACTCCCAAATTCCCAGGCACTGAATGTGGCAGGCCGGAAGCCTGAAAACAAAAATGGCTTCCAAAGTTGACATAAGGTAGCAGAGGAGTAATTGGTAAAGATTTCAGACATTGGAGCAAAATGGGGGAAAAAAGAAGAGTAGTTCTTGATTCGGACAGACAGGTTTTTCTCCTTTCTCACAAAGCCATCCAAATTTCATCCAGAAACATCCTTAAAAAAACAAAACCCAATGAAATCTGGCATTTAGTGCTCTAAAGCACAACACAAAAGGCAAGGTAATCTCCAACAGACACCAGCTTTCCTGAATGGTGGCACAATGGTTAGAATGCAGTAGGCCAGGAGTTTGATCCTGACATGCTGAAGGTTGTCTTAGGCTTCAATTCCTTCTGAGGTTGGTAAAATGAAGACCCAGATTGTGGGGAGCAATAGGCTCACTCTGTAAACTGTTTAGCGAAGGCTGTGAAGATTGTGAAGTGGTATTTAAGTCTAAGTGCTATTGCTATTGCTGTTACTATAGCCTCATACCCATGAAGTACCAGCAGTTCCAGGCCTTGATGTTTGCAATCAGAGAGATCAACAAGGAACTTCTTCTCCCCAACATCACCCTTGGCTTCCACATCTATGACAATCACCAGATTGAGAGGGAGATTTCCTTAATCAGCCTTTCTCTGCTCTCCACAAGAGGCCAAACTGTCCCAGGTTATCAATGTGACAGGCAGGACCCTCTGCTCTCTGTCATTGGAGGACTCAATTCCAAATCCTCAAGGCAGATGGCCTCCATCTTCAGCATCTTCAAGGTCCCACAGGTAAGGGAATGCAGTATGGAATAGAGAAACAACAGAAGCACAGACAGAAGTCAACAATGAAACCAACATTGTTTTTTGGGGGGTTGGGGGAGAAGGCTTATCACATGGATGGATGGATGGATGGATGGATGGATGGATGGATGAGGGAAGAAATGAATGAATGAATGAATTATTAGCCAATGTGATTAGACACGGAAGGAATTTGTCTTGGTGTATATGCTCTCAGTGTACATAAAAAGAAAAGATACATTCATCAAGAATCATCAGGTACATCACTTAATGATGGTCATAGGGTACAAATAAGCAATCAAATCATACTAGGAAACAGTCAATATAGATCGTAAGGATACAGGCCACAAAGTTACAGTCATACAGTCAGTGGAAGGAGATGGGTGAAAGGAAGGATGGGAAGATTAATAGTAATGGTAATGCAGACTTAGTAAATAGTTTGACAGTGTTGAGGGAATTATTTGTTTAGCAGAGTGATAGCATTCAGGAAAAAAACTGTCCTTGTGTTTAGTTGTTCCGGTGTGCAGTGTTCCATAGCGTTGTTTTGAGGGTAGGAATTGAAACAGTTTATATCCGGGATGTGAGGGATCTGTAAATATTTTCACAGCCCTCTTTTTGACTCAGGGTGCAGTATACGGGTCTTCAATGGAAGGCAGGTTGATAGTATTTGTTTTTTCTGCAGTCCTAATAATCCATCCTGCAGTTGAATTCATTTTTAGATATTTATGTGTCAAGATAAGTTTTTAAATAACCCTCAAAGAGATAAATAATGAGATATTTCCTATATGTTGAACTTATCAAGATAATTCCTTCTTTGTGTATTCTTTATAAAAATACAACCACCTTTTCAGTGCAGTAGATTATTTAAATCTGGTTGATGGTTTGTTCCCTTGAGAAATCATACAAACTATGTAACTGGTGGATCTTCCTTAGAAGGGAAGAACTTAGTTTTGCCAATCAAAGCAAGTCAGCCTTACTGGTGGGGCAATAAGCCACACAATGGTGATCCCTAAAGTCACCATCAAACTTTACTTTGCCTTTGAAAGAAGAATCTCACTT
The DNA here is from genome assembly GCF_900518725.1 of Notechis scutatus. The sequence continues at coordinate 8,802 of NW_020720322.1, read as the reverse complement.
TCTCCAGCTCGGTGTTGGCTTTGAGTTCTCTCTGGGAGAGAGAAGAGTTTATCCTTCCTTCTTCCGGATCAACCCCAAGGAATCTCCTCAGTATGTGGGTTTAGTCCAGCTGCTCCTGTATTTCCAGTGGAACTGGCTTGGGCTCGTGGTCTCTAAAGATGACAGTGGAGAACGCTTTGTCTCAACTCTGACACCAATGCTGAAGGAGAAGGAGATCTGCCTGGCCTTCACTAAAATGTTGAAATCGGAGGTCCTTACAAATACAATGCTCAGATTCCTTTGGCTTTTAAAATCTTCCTTTAAAGTTGAAGTGATTGTCCTCTTTGTAGACTACAGAACGATTGCATCTTTACAGGGAGCTCTGTTTTCTTATGAACAATGGATAAAAACATCGTATGGCAAAGTCTGGATAATAACTTCCCATTGTGAACTTAGTGGGATGGGATCACTAGATACCCTGGAATATATGAAGCCCTTCCATGGGGCTTTGCATTTTAGGGACCACACCGGGAATGTCCCAGAATTCAGCCATTTCCTCTTGTCTTTAGATCCTTTGAATTCAGAGGGAGATATCTTTCTTCTGCAATGGTGGGAAAGGGTCTTTGACTGCAAGTTCTACAAACATGGCAACATCTCTAAAGGGGAAGACAAAACATGCACAGGAAAGGAGAATTTACAGAATCTGCCAGCTTTTATGTTTGAGACGAGCATGACAGGTGACAGTTACAATGTCTACAATGCCATTTATGCTCTGGCACATGCATTACGTGCAATGTATGAAGCAGGGGCACGACCAACCATGATGAGGGCTGGAAAGAGGATCTCAAATGTGCAATCATGGAAGGTAACCTCTGGAACTTTTTATTCAGTCCACAGATCCTTAGAGAAGTTTATCTATATTCCCCCAATTATTTCTTGAATTATGGATTAAATATCTCTATATCAATGGACTTCTGATCAGACCATGCCTTTTTTTCTTAGACGCTCTCCAACTTTGTTAAAATCAGTTCTTTTAAAGTTTAAGACATTGGATGGGTTACATTCTATTGCTGGTTTATATTGTTTATATTATTAAGCAGGGCTAGGGTTGACATGATATTCCACTATTTGAGGGGCTGCCACAAAGAAGAGGGGAATCAACTTATTTTCTAAAGCACCAGAAGGCAAGGCAACAACAAAAAAAATGGATGGAAACTAATCACGGAGAGAAGCAACCCGGAATTAAGGAGAAACTTTCTATCAGTGAAGTCTATTAACCAGTGGGACAGCTTGCCTCTAGAAGTTGTGGGTGCTCCATCACTGGACAGGTCCTTGTTTGAAATGATAGAGGGTCTTCTGCTTGAGCATGAGGTTGGACTAGAAGGCCTCCAAGGTCCCTTCCAGTTCTATTCTGATTCTGTAGATTAAACAGCAATTACTACAAAGAAAAAAATAATATGAATTAGGTATAATTTGTAAAGGGGTAGAATTGGGAAAAGGTAAATCAAACTAATTCTCCATAAGATCCATAGAAGACCTTCGCTTAAACTCCTGAAAGGTATTTAGAGCTTGTCTGAATTTCATGGGGTGGCCATTCAAGGGAGGAGGTGCAACACAGAGCAAGATGACAATCTGGGTAGATTTGTGCAAGATTGTTCAAAAGGTCAGTTGAAGTCCTAGCAAGCATATTTGCAAATCCACTTCACTTTTCCTCTGTATATAGCCTAAACACAATTTGTAGAAAGACACTCAACTCAATCTCTCTTAATCTTGGTTTATATTTCTATGACTTAGGGTCCTGTATGACCCCACCCCCCATTTGTTCGGCTTGCCATTTGTTGCACCTCTCAGTTTGTTGTGTGAAGACAGCCTCTGTCAACCTCAGCAAACAGAGCTGGAGTCAAAGTAGCCCTAATGGGATCATAGTCTGAAATTCCTCAGTCTTTCCAGATCAAAGGCTGAAAGTTGGACCTCTGGGGCAGTAAAATGACAATTTAGGGCAGCTGTTTCTTTCCACATGGCCCAACCTCACATTTTGCTGTCTTTTACTATTAGTTAGAGAAACCAATGTAATGGCATTGTGCAATTGCATTATGACAGAAACTATTTACTCATTCCTAAAATGCAATTGTCATTTGCATTTGCAAGACATTTATAAAGCCTTAGTAAGACCACACCTGAAATACTGCATCCAGTTTTGGTCACCACAGTAAAAAAAAAAAAAAAAAAAAAGATCTCGAGACTTTGGAAAAACTGCAAGGAAGAACAACTAAGATGATTAAAAGCCTAGAGACAAGAACATATGAAGAATGGTTGCAGGAATTGGGTATGGCCAGTCTAGAGAAAAGAAGGACTAGGGGTGACATTATAGCAATATTCCAGTATTTGAGTGGCTGCCACAAAGAGGAGGTTATTTTCCAAAGCATCAGAAGGCAAGACAAGAACAATGGATGGAAACTAATCAAGGAAAGAAGCAACCTGGAATTAAGGAGAAACTTCCTAGCAGTGAGGACAATTAACCAGTGGAACTGCTTGCCACCAGAAGTTGTGGGTGCTTCATCACTGGAGGTTTTTAAGAAGAGACTAGGCAGTCACTTGTCTGAAATGGTATAGGATCACCTGCTTGGGCAGGGGGTTGGACTAGTGACCTCGAAGGTCCCTCCCAGCTCTATTCTGATTCTGAAGATCTTGAACCAAAGTAAAGCATTTAAAAATGTATATAGCCAAGTATATCTGGGGGGAAACCATAGAATGAATTATATAATGTGGCATGAAAACTTTTGTCTGTAGGTATCCTTCATGTAAAACTGGGTTTAAAGAAGCTCTGTTACAGATTCGCAATGATAAAGAGAAACATTTGTAATGTTGGGGAAGGAATCAAATATTTCATGTCACTCCTGATTACTGAGATCTGCACCAAAGGATCTCTATCTTGTCGGCTCCTCAGATGATGGCTGTCACAAAATGATAGAAGCCAGGATATCTCATGTGTGGCTTTTATCCCACACTTTGCAAAAAGGAACGGAGATAAATTCTTTCCTAAAGAGGGTAAATCCTAACACATATCAGACTAAGTACATGCACACAAAATTGCTCCAGGAGAAAAGGAGCGTAGCTGATATCAGGAAAAGAGCTAGTGAAACATGAGTGGAAGAGGATAAGGGGGATCAAGTGGGAGGGTAGAACCAGAGGTGGCATTCAGCCAGTTCTAACCATTTCTGGAGAACTGGTAGCGGAAATTTCGAGTAGTTTGGAGAACCAGCAAATCTCACCTCTAACTGGCCCCACCCCATCTATTCTCTGCCTCCTGTTGAGTCCCAGCTGATCAGCTGGGGCTTCTTTTGTTGCCCTGCACAGGAGAATGGAGCTGGAAAGCAGGTTAGTGGGGTGGGAAAGGAATGGGGATTTTGCAGTAATCTTCCTTCAGGAGTGGGGAGGGAATGGGAATTTTGCAGTATCCTTCCCCTGCCACGCCCATCAAGCCACACCCACCAAGCAATTTCCACAGAACCAGTAGTAAAAAAAATGTGAATACCACCACTGAACCACTTGAGAACGGAACTGAACATTAGAAATATTAACATTTAGAAGTTGCACATTTCAAGCAAGAGAAAATTAAGAGGTCAATAATATATCATCTCAATGAGATTGGCTCATATTATTCATGCTGGCGGAGGAGGGATGCTATACGGGTCCCCTCATCCTGATTATTCCATCTGGTGGGATCCAGGAGGAAGGCCCTCTGGAACATCTATTCTGATTCTGAAGACCTTGAACCAAAGTGAAGCATTTAAAAATGTATATAGCCAAGTATATCTCTGTCCTCTGGAATATCTTTGCCCCCAGTGTAAAGATGGCCCCAATCTTCCTATCTTCCTGGCTGTTTAGGCATAAAGGCCTAAACTAGCTGTGCCAATTGGCAAGGAGCCCAAGTGGGGGATAAGCGGAGGTGGTTGATCAAGTAACAGATCCCACCTTCCCCCGTACTTTATCCCTGCTCTCCCCATGTGTCTTTGGTTTTAAGGTTTGATTTTAACATTTTTGTTTTAATGGAGATGTAGCTGTAAGCCACCCAGAGTTACACTATGGTAAGATGGGCAGCCAATAATTTTTATAAATAAAAACAAATCTAATTGTATAAATAAATACATATTTGTATGGTATTCAGCTTTGTTAGGGTATTTTCCCACGTCATTATAGTTGTGCTTTTAAAGTTGTAGCAACGTTTCGGCAGAATCTCATCTGCCATCATCAGGCTTCTGTATCACAGACTAACACAATACAGAAGACTGATGATGGCAGATGAGATTCGGCCAAAACGTTGCTACAACTTTAAAAGCACAACTATAATGACGTGGGAAAATACCCGAACAAAGCTGAACACCATACATATAAATACCTGCAAAAACTTAAGAAAACAAATACATACTTTTATCAAGAAATAAATGAATATTTTTATAAATAAATAATTTTATAAATAGATGAATATTTTTAATAATTAAATGAATATTTTTAATAAATAAATGAATATTTTTATAAATAAATAATTTTTATAAATAAATAATTTTATAAATAAATGAATATTTTAAATAAATAAATGAATATTTTTAATACATAAATGAATATTTTTAATACATAAATGAATATTTTTATAAATAAATAATTTTATAAATAAATGATTTTATACATAATCAAATTTTATAAATAAACAATTTCTATAAATAAATAAATAAATTTTATAAATAAATAAATAAATTTTATAGATAAGCAATTTTATAAATAAACAAATTTTATAAATATATATTTTTTCTATAAATAAATAAACAAATTTTATAAATAAATAAATAAATTTTATAAATAAATAAATAAATATATTTCCTATTACATTTTCTCATACATGGAGTATAACAAAAGTCAGATGTATATAAATTATAATTGATGTAATACATTATCCAGAGGGTCTGACTTTTGTATAGGCATGCACTGTATATACGTATGGTTTTCCATCTTTCTATTCAACTGACCTGCTCCCTCTTAAGATATCGAATATAATAGCCCAAACCATAAAGTGTATAATAGGCTGGTTCACACAGTTGTAGTTGATAGGTTGGAAAGTATGGGTTTCTGCATGAGGCAATCTACTTTATGATTGGTTGCTGGGTGAGAAAGGGGAGATTCCCTCCCCCACCTTTTCTTCTGTATACTTTCATCCTATTTTACATCAATGTTTGGAGCTCTCTTTTTCTTTCAGCTTCTTCCCTATTTGAGAAATGTCCAGTTCAACAACAGTGCTGGAGATAAAATCTCCTTGTCTGAAAATGGACTAGGATCTGCTCATTATGACCTTTTCAACTGGGTTTTCTTCCTTAATCAATCTTTTGTCCCCATGAAAGTTGGACAAATAGATCATGGAACTCCTCCTGGTCAGGACTTCACGATTAACTCTGGTGCAATCGTCTGGGCAAAAAAGGTGAGTTGAAAGGCAAGGTTATAATTTTGTCAGGGTTCCAAATAACAAACCCAACACAATCAAAATTCCAGGGCCTGGGGTTTCCTCAAAGGATGAATTTATTAGGAATGTCATATTGGCACAGTTGGGAAAACTCAACTCTGAAAGACCCGAGGTTTTCCCAACCCAAGTCAAGCCACAAAGTTCTTGCCTCCAGTCCACATGTCCATCACACGGTCCAATCAGGTCACAGTCCCAATTCCAGGTGGCCTCAGTCCACGCCTCCCCAGCACCTGGTGAGAAGGTCCTTGGTGTTGAGGCCCGCCAGTGGCCAGCAGAGCTGGTAGCAGACTCGGACAGTGAAGAGGTTGGGGAGGAACATGGGCCAGTCCTGGAACCTAGGGAAGGCTCTGATGAGTGGTCTGTGTCAGAAGCAGAGATGGGGCTGTCTGACAGTTATCAGCTGCCTTCATAGTCGGAGATCACTGGGCAGAAGAACAGCTGGAGTCTGTTCCCAGTGTGCACATGAACAGAGCTGCCAGAAGAAAGAAAAAGCTAAGGAACAAGTGTCAACTTGGGAGTAAGGGAACAGGTGGACAGTACCCTTTTATTCCCTACTCCCATAGAGAATAAAAGAGGAGCGAAAGGGGAATGAGTTTTGCAGGAGACAATTAGTTCATTTGGGTGAAGATCTGTTCCTGCATTCTTGCCAAGTATTGTCTGCTACAGTGTGGCATCTGAAAGATATTGGCCTGGCAACTCTCCAAGCCTGATAAAGGTCTGTAATTGTGAAATATCTTGAAAGACTGTTGGCCAGGACTTTGCTGGAGAGGAATTCACTGTAAACTAAAGAAAAAGGGTTTATCGGGATGAGGAGTCGGCTTTGTGCTTTTGTGGAAGCCTAGGTCAGTTAACTTGGTTCCCAGGAGAAAGAATTTTATTTTGGCTACACATCCCCCAGCTATCTCTACTTCCCCCCTCCCGTTCCGACAGTGTCAACCAGCCTTGCTGTGGCAGCCCAGAAGATGCTCCAAAATGGCTTCAGGTGGCTGACAATTTCAGGGTAAAATGCATTCATCCCTCGGACTTGAAAAAAATATTTTGGGCTTGAAAAAATGGTCAGTTGAGCCAGAAAATGTGGCAGGCATTTGCTGAAAAGGTAAGGTTTTGCATGTGACACATTTGAGGTCTGATTTGTGGCAGGTCCACAACGGGTTTGGACTGGGGAAAAAATATTTGCTGCCAACTCAAGAGGCAGTTAGAACAAGCAACAGAGATTTCCATGGACCATTCTCATTCAGTTGAATCCTCATGGTTTTTTCCTTAAAAAAAGCTATAGCTCAATCACAGAAACCTACATAGGACTGCAAAAAAATCCCAGTTCCAATCTCCAGCATCCAGTGGTGTGTTGGGAATGCCACTGGCCTGAATCCCCCAAGAGCTTTTCCTGCTTCTGGTAGACCCTGATGAACAATTTCTTTTCGAGACGTTCTGAATATGGAGATAAGAATATGGAAAGGAATAAATGAAGTATATTCATTGCATAGGGAATGTCAAGCATTTCTCTTTCCTCTTTTAGAAGGTGCCCTTTGCCAGGTGTGGCATGAAAAGATGCCAGGCAGGAGAGAGGAGAAGAGTTCCAGAGGGCCAGCAGGTTTGCTGCTACCGATGTGCCCTTTGCCCAGAAGGAACTATTTCTAATCAGACAGGTAGAGCATACTTAAAATGTAGAATTCCCAGCACCTAGGAAGCCATTCAGTAGATAAAAATGTTAATTTTTTTCATTTTAATAGGTTTGACATGCTTAAAATATTCATCATTTTCAGGAGATCCTCTCAGTTAATGGATCTAAAGACCCAAAAGTGTTTTTTCTTAAGAGACAACTGGACTTTCTTATTTTTCTTTGAAGACATTTCACTTCTAATCCAAGAAATTTCTTCAGCTCTGATTGGGGAATGGAAGGATTTATATTCCTTGCAGACAACTGGTCATTTGCATCCTTTTAGATTTGCATCCTTCTTGGATGAGAAGTGAAATGTCTTCAAAGAAAAAACCAGAAAGTCCAGTTGCCTCTTGAAAAAGCACCTTTAGGACAACCATAACCTGGATGGCTGAGAATCTCCACAGACTTTTAGCCATGGATCTAATCTAAAGTGTTCTGCCCACAAAAGCAACTTTTTTCCTCTCCTCACCAATTTACATTTTTCCTACATAACTTTCCACTCTCACAACCCTTTGGGAAAACCAGCTATCAAACGTTCCCTGAAAAGTGAGGTATTAACTTGTTCATTAAAAATGTGAGAGCCATCTATCTCTTTCCTGCAAGGAAAATTCTGAATTAGCAGATTTAATGTATATAGTAGGCAGGTTGGACCGTAGAACATTTTGGTGTTATGGTAGCTCTGCATCTTTGTTTCTTTTCTCCCACCTGTAGTAAATTTCCCTGTGAATCACTTGTGAACAAGAAAAGAGACTTTCCCTCTCACAACACTCACTTCACATTCCTTCTCTCTCTTGTTGTTGCTCTTCTCATCAACCTCCAACAGATAATATACAAATAATATACCAAACAGCAGGATTCCTGGCTAACATATCTATCCATCTTTTGGGGGTTCCAGGATGAAGTAGGTGTGGTTGAGTTGGCAATTTCTCTGACCCTAAAAGCCACTATAGTCTTGGACATGCCCAGTGATTAGGGAAGGTCTTCTTTTCCACACAGGAAACTGACCGAATTATTGTCTCTGGAGAACTTATCTCTATCGAATGAAGGCAAATATATGTGTTTCAGAAGAATGTTGCAGGATCCAATCTGGGTCAGTCACAGGGCCAGAGGTTTAGTCTTCTGAGCTTTTGGACTTCTATATCAGGGATGTCCAATCTTGGCAAGTTTAAGACTTGTAGACTTCAACCCTAAAAGCATGGCTGGCTAGAGAATTCTGGGAGGTGAAGTCCACATACCTTAAAGTCCACAAGTCTTAAGATTTTAGTGCTTCCCAATTGTAGCCCATGGCTAAACCTTGAATCAAATCTTGAATGAGATTTTTTGCTATCAAATTTTGAAGTTAACTTGGACCTTGGCTGGTTTGCACCTCTCTACCCTATACTATTTTATACCACATCATCAGATAATCTAAGGCAACCTTCCCATTTTAAAGGCAATGGTGTAGGACAAAAACAGTTAGCAAACACAAAAAAAGAAGAAAAATAAGAAAGATGCTCTCCTCTTTTTGTCTTTCCTTGCTGCATGTCTTTATCTGGACCTTGTTTGTTCATATTTTGCTAGAAGGAGAGGAAATGTATCTGTGTTTGTTTATGTATGTGTTTATTTCAGTGCGTAAGAGTGGTTTGTGTGGGAATGGAGAGGATGTTTTATG
>NW_020720320.1:0-11442 GCF_900518725.1 Notechis scutatus | reverse complement strand
ATAGATATGGATAGATTAGATAGATATAGATATGGATAGATAGATATAGATATGGATAGATTAGATAGATATAGATATGGATGGATGGATAGATAGATAGATAGATAGATAGATAGATAGATAGATAGATAGATAGATAGAGGTGGGGGGAAGAGAGTTTTAAATGTGATGAGCAGCACTTTGAATTGTTCCTGGGGGAAAAACTGAAATCCAGTGCAGCTTGCACAACAAAAAATGTTACATGGGCAACCTAGGGGCCCACGTTACTGTGTGTGTTGCTGTGTTCTGGACCAGCTGAAGTTTCTGAGTGGTCTAGGCAGCCCCATGGAGAGTCCATTGCAATGATCCAAACTGGGAGGCGAAGCAACCAAGGCATGAGTGACCCTCTGTGCAAGGCCTCCCGCTCCAAGAAAGGGGACAAATGGTGCACCAGATGAATCTTTGCAAAGCCCCCCCCCCTTTCCCAAACAGGAGTCAGGAGCCCAGGAGGGTCCCCAGGTTGTGCGCCAGGGAAGTACCATTCTGTCCAAAGATGAAATGTCATCTACTCTGGGGGTGGAGGGGGAAGGAAGGCAAAAACACATGAACATTTTGCCAGGGTTGAAATGAAGCTGTAGCCCTCAGACACTTGGGGAAACATTACCAGAGCATCAGCTCTGTCTGGGTGAAGGTGCATAACGGGGCATCACAGGATGCATGGGCTCCCCTGGGAGTTTCATGTAGATGTTAAAAAGGGGGCAGCGAAAGGCTTGGGCCAGAGGGCACCCCATATTGAAGGGACCTAGGACTCAGCCACTCCTCTCCTACCCATACCAACCGGGAACCGGCCATGGAGGTAGAAGATCCACCATAACCCTTGACTGGGGTTATAAAAAAGTGATACTAAATGACTACGTCGCTTAGCGAGGGCATTCCTGTCAGTTCCAGTTGCCATCGCAACTCCAGGATCACTTGGGTCATTAAGTGAGGACTTCATTTGTCTGTAATGTGGGAAGAGATAGGCGTCCCAGGCAAGCGGACCAGCAGACGAGAGCTGTGGGTGAGAGCTACAGATGGGTGGGCTCCAGGCTTCCTCCTTTCTGGGCTGGGAGAGGAAATATCCCCCCAGCGGACTTTCTGCCCAGGATTCCCACTCACTGTCTCCTGAGTTCCCAGCCTGGAGCATTAACCCCTACACCAAAATAGCTCTCGCATAAGATCTATTGCAATTCCCTATTCTATACTTTCCTTATTCTATACTTTCAAAAGGCTTGTATCACTATATCTCCTTCTATTCCTAACTTCTGCATTTCTCTAATCCTAATTTCCATATGTCCTAGTGTTGGTCTCTCCCTCCATTCCATTCTATTCCATTCCATTCCATCCATCCATCTAATCTCCATTCCATCCATTTCCTATAAAGTTCAGTGTGCCTTTTATTTTTTTTATTTTTATTTATTTGATTTGCCAATTGTTTATGTCGTGTCCGGCGCAGGAAGGAAGCTCGGAGTCAGTGACAAAGTTCAGCTCTTTATTGTGCTCCAGTACATGCTTGGGAAAGGAAGGAAAAAACCCCGGCTTTTTATTTCCAAGCCGCGGCGGCCCGCGGCCAATGACATCGTTTCGAATCTCCCGCTCTTGGTTCAACCAATAGCGGGAGATTCTTAACGGACCAATCCGGGCGGCTTGCCCGACCAATCCGGTTGCCGCGCGCTTTAGCCAATCGCAACGCGGGGTTTGCAAGTATGTTAATTCCTTGTACAGAACAGTTTACAAGATAATAAGTATAAGTGTATACATAGTTGTGAATACATGAAATGGGTACATATAAGAAAAATAAAAGAATAAGAGAAACAATAGGACAGGGACGGTAGGCACGTTGGTGCGCTTATGCACGCCCCCTACAGACCTCTTAGGAAAGGGGTGAGGTCAATAGTAGACAGTCTAAGGTTAAAGTTTTTGGGGTTTGGGGAAGAAACTACAGTCAGGTAGAGTATTCCAGACATTGACCACTCTATTGCTGAAGTCGTATTTCCTGCAATCAAGTTTGGTGTGGTTTACTTTGAGTTTATATCTATTGTGTGCTCTTGTGTTGTTATGGTTGAAGCTGAAGTATTCACTGACAGGTAGGACATTGCAATGTATGATTTTATATACCATGCTTAAGTCAGACCGAAGACGGCGTAATTCAAGGTTTTCTAGTTCTAGAATTTCAAGTCTGGTGGCATAAGGTATTCTACAACGAGTAGAGGAGTGGAGAACTCTTCTTGTGAAATATTTCTGGACTTTCTCAATTGTGCTAATATCAGATACGTAATGTGGGTTCCAGACTGATGAACTGTATTCGAGTATTGGTCTAGCAAATGTTTTGTATGCTCTGGTTAGTAGTGTGATATTACCAGAGAAAAAGCTACGTAGGATTAGGTTTACAACTCTTAATGCCTTTTTGGCTATGTAGTTGCAGTGGGCTCTAGCACTTAGATCATTAGAGGTGAGTATTTTATCTTTCCTCTCTATCTGCCACATCAATAGCAAAGAGAACATCTCCCTGTTCCTCTGCACAGATCTGAGCAATGTGGAAGGGAAACATTGGCCTGGATTTCTCTGAGGAATGGACTTCAGGATCCATTTTTAAGAAGGGTTTTCTTCTGGTTAGTTGAGGAGATACAGTTCTCACACAGGAATGCGTATAACAATTACTTGATAGAAAGAAGGAGGGAAGGCGTATTGTATGAGGTATTCCCCCCCCAATTTTTATTGCTTATTTTCTATTGTTTTTGTGTGTTTTGAATATTAGATTAAATTTCTAATTAGAAAAATGAGTGTGGAATGTGTTTGGAAGTAATGTGGGTGGGCGCTTCAAGGTTTTGTCCTGTATTTCGTTTTTTTTTTTATTAATGGGATGAGGTTGGCAATCGTTTAGGTCAGTGTCTCCTTTCCTATTTGCATATCATTTCCCCCCAAGGGTGCTTTCCGAAGTTTAGTTCCCTCTTCTTCCAAACGACGCTTGCAGCTCAGCTCCAGGGGCCCATGAGTGCCCTCTTGGGGGGACGTGAAAGAGAAAAAGTGTGGGATTGACGGCCATGGACAAAAGCTATGGACGAGCTCGGTGCAAGTCGAATAGGACTTGGTGGCACAGAAGGAAGGAAGCAAGGATTCAATGAAAGGAGGAGCGTGATTTTTCGGTCTTGTGTCACTAGATGGCGCTGTATCAATAAGCGACACTCGAGCGTAGAAAGCCGTGAATACAGTACAGCGGCGGCCGAGCTCTTCTAGGGAAGGGGAAGGAAGGCTGAGATTGAAACGGGTTGGAACGATAGGGTTGCTAGAGAGGATATAGAGGAGAAGAGGAAAAGGACAGAGTAACTTCCTCTTCCGGCTGATAATGGCGTCGGCTGCTTCTTGTGCTGTTTGGAGGACCGAAGCGTCTCCTGGGAGGTGAGTGGAGGGTAGGTCGGAGGAGAAGCCGGGAGCAAGTCGGGCCCTTTGGGTTCCTCCACGGCGGGGAAGCGGGAGATGGAGCAGCGAGGCTGAAACGTGTTGGCTGGTGCTGCATATTCTTTCCCTCTCCGAATTTTATTTCTGTGGGGTTGCAGGATTTAAAACTGCCGCCTGTGATTTTACCAATGGGAGATTTGGGAGATTTATAAAATATATATATATATTGATTTCTGTTTCATATTCGTTAACCTGACATCTCCCTCAGTCTTCACATAACACTTGATTCCTTCTGATTTTATTGACCCGTTTTCTTGACCTGTCAAATGAGGAGTTTCATGGGCAAAACAGATGCTTTAACTCTTGCATTGGATTTGGGCATCGTTTCATCTGTTAGTGGCCCCGCCTTTCTAAAATTAGATCAAAGAATTTGAGCACTTCTGGGACATTTTGCAGACTGAAACAAACATAGAGATTTTTACATACACTAATTCATAGATGTATATTTATGTGTTCGTATATGTGTAAACTGTATAATCTTCAGTATTTTCAAGAATATTTTATAATAACAATTTTCAATGCTAATAATTCATAATTTACACAATGCAAGAAGAAAATGATTGAGCGTAGATTCAAACTTAGATGTTTTTATGTGTCAAATGAACCATAATTATTACAGGTTAAACTACCATTTTGATGGTACATGGTAATACACGTGGGGCTTTTTTTGCTGTTTCCTCATGTACTGCAGCCATTTTTTAAAGAATATTGAAACTAACTCATTAATATGAATCTTACAGACAAAGAAGATGCTAAGAAGAGGACTGTGAATAACAGAGAATGAGAAGCAGTGTTAAAACAAAAAATCAAAATCTTTTCCACTTCCTCCAGAAAGTGTTAGAACGCTTCTCTTTCCTCAAAAGGTGAGAAACAAGGGAAAGAATAAAGTTTTGAGCTGGAAACAATAGAGTATGTGGAACTCAAGGAAAGATTAATTAAAAAGTCAAAGGGGATAATTTCCAAATTCGGAAAAAGTGAAAACAATTGGAAGTCAGTGGGAAGGGAAAGTTCCCTTGGATAGCCAAAATGGGAAGTCATTAATGAAATAATTTGAGGAAGGAAAGAATGGCTTATATCAGAATATCTGCAGATAAGAGATCAGAACTATTTTTCGCCTCCTCAAGTATCCAAGAATATCAGTGTTAGAAAAACACAGAGGGCCTATTGTGGAAAAAAACAACAGATTGCAGATCACAGCTAATTATGCAACAGAGGGTCCGCACCAATGAAAATCCACACAAATGCTCATAGTGTGGCAAAAGTTTTACTGAGAACAGCTCCCTCATGGAAACACTCACACCGGAGAGAAGATCTACCAGTCCTCCCAATGTAGCAAAAGCTTTAGCATGCCACCCCATTTTTGTGAGACACAAGAGAACTCACACTGGGGAGAAACCCTTTGAATGTCCCGATTGTGGAAAAAGTTTCACTCGAAATTCCCACCTGGTGATACACCAGAAGACTCACACTGGAGAGAAACCATATGAGTGTCCTGATTGTGGGAAAACTTATACTTGGAAGTCTGATCTGATGAAACATCAGAGGATTCACACAGGAGAGAAACCATATAAATGTCTGGATTGTGAGAAATGTTTCAAGCAGAATATCAAACTGGTGATACATCAGAGAAATCACACAAGAGAGAAACAGTATGAGTGCCCAGATTACAGTAAGAGTTTCAAGCAGAATGCCAACCTGCTAATATATCAGTGGACTCACATGGAAGAGAAACCGTATCAGTGTCCAGATTGTGGAAAAGGTTTCAGTTGGAATTCCGACCTGGTGATACATCAGAGGATTCACACAGGAGAAAAACCATATGAGTGTCAGGATTGTGGGAAAAGTTTCAGTAGAAATTCCCACCTGGTGGAACACCAGAGAATTCACACAGGCGAGAAACCATATAAGTGTCCTGACTGTGGGAAAGGTTTCTCTTGGAATTCTAACCTGGTGGTACACCAGAGAACTCACACAGGTAAGAAACCATATCAATGTCTGGATTGTGGTAAAAGTTTCAATTGGAATTCCGCCCTGGTGATACACCAGAGGACTCACACAGGAGAAAAACCATATGAGTGTCTGGAGTGTGGGAAAAGTTTCATTCGGAATTCCGATTTAGTTATACACCAGATGACTCACTCGGGAGAGAAACCATATGAGTGTCCAGACTGTGGGAAGAGTTTCAGTAAAAATTTCAATCTGGTGGTACACCAGAGCACTCACACAGGAGATAAACCATATGAGTGTCCGGAGTGTGGGAAGTGTTTCAGTCAGAATTCCAACCTGGTGATACACCAGAGAACTCACACGGGAGAGAAACCCTATGAGTGTCCAGATTGTGGGAAGAGTTTCAAGCAGAATGCCAACCTTCTGATGCATCAGAAAACTCACACGGGAGAGAAACCATATGAATGTCCTGAATGTGGAAAAAGTTTCAGTAGGAATTTCAATCTGGTGATCCACCAGAGAATTCATACCGGAGAGAAACCATATATTTGTCCTGATTGCGGGAAAGGTTTCTGTCGGAATTATCACCTGGTGGTACACCAGAGAACTCATACAGGCAACAAACCATATCAGTGTCTGGATTGTGGTAAAAGTTTCCATTGGAATTCTGCCCTGGTGATACACCAGAGGACTCACACAGGAGAAAAACCATATGAGTGTCTGGAGTGTGGGAAAAAATTTGTTCAGAATTCCAAACTGGTGATACATGAGAGAACTCACACAGGAGAGAGACCGTATGAATGTCCAGATTGTGGGAAAGATTTCAATAGTAGGTCTACCCTTATAAATCATGTAAGATTACACATAGGGGAGAAACCATTTTAACGCTTAGATTGCTGTGTTTCACACAAAATTCCTCTTTTATCGTACAGAAGATATTCCATGAAGTGTTATTCAGTGTCGTTAGTGGAATCTTGAATATCATTTCTAATCTCTCATTGCAAGCTCAGCTGAGAAACTAGCTACTTTAATTTCTCAGCGATTCTTTTTATCAAATGTCTTTATTATTAAACATGAAGGAGGAGATCTGTGTTGGGAAGTCCAAGCCCTTTGAGCTTCCTTTCTCTGGCCCAGTGCAGTTGTTCCCTTCCACACAGGGAAGACAGGTGAAATCCTATGGTTGGCTGGCGAAAGAAATCTGCCCAGCAACGAAATTCCCTTTTGCACATAGAGGGGAACCGCCTGCCGTCTTTTGGCAGGCAGCTATTTCACTCTGTTTGCTTGATCACCTACATTGTCTATTAGTGATTGTGACTTGGGAGGGGGCAGGATTCCGTTTCTGGGAGAGGCAATCATATGAGTATCATGTTTTAGGACCAATATTTCTGCCCCCATTGTTGTCATAAGTCGACGATCACCTGTATTCTATGCACTAAAGTGGAAAATCTCAACTTTAACCGTAATGGAGGAATGGTGGTTGAAGAGGATGGAACTTGTTTGAGATGAATCATTGACTTCCTCAATCAGAGAAAAGACATTTTCTACACTCCTTGCTAATGGAAAGCCCTTTAGAGGCTTGGTGTGGAAAAAAATAAAGTTATGACTTACAGTTTTGATTATTAAAAAGCAGGTAATTGTTAAAAAAAAAAGTAATTTTTTAACCATAGAGTCAGATATAGTTTTGTATTTCTAATTATGTTCAGTGTAGTAAAGGAAATTGGAAATAGGTTTACCTTATTAGTTCTTGTTAATATTCTGTTTAAAATAATAATTAAGGCAAATGTTTCCTCTGACCAGTTGTATCCAGCTCTAGGAAGTGGTGCTTATCTCTGTTTCTTACCTGAGAGCACCAGTATTTATCTGAAGACACTTGCTTGGTCATGTTTGTTGAATCAAGGACCCTGAATGAAAAGCCACAAGTTCCAGCTCTGTGTTAGGTTAGGCAGGAGGGTGGCTGGCAGAAGCTCCTGGATGTTAATTTAAAATGCCAACTGAGAGGCAGGAAGTACCGTGTTTCTCATATAATAAGGCCGGGTCTTTTTTTTTTTTTTTTTTTTGAGCCCCGAAAAAATGGCTAGGCCGTCTTTTCGGGGGGGTGACTTAATTCCCCCCCCTTGCATCTTCAGGCAGGCGGGCGGCGACGGCTTGGATGTTGACCTCGGCGTTGGTGAGGCACTTCGTATCGGGGTCAACGCAGGCAGCACCATATCCGGGTGTGCAACAAAAGTACTTCCTTACGGCAAGCCCCCCACCATTTCCCCCACATTTCGCATGTTTTAATATAGGCCTTAATTTGGGGGGGAGGGGCTTAATTTCATTTCATGCCTATAAAACATGCTGGGACTTCCTATTGGGGGAGGCCGTATTGTTGGAGAAACGGTATTTATGTGCAGGTGGGTGGGTTGGTTGGGGTATTTAAAATGAGAAAAGACCCTCTTGGCCCAATAAGTACTTTGTATGCCATCCTGAGTTTCTGAATAAAAAGGAAATAAAGTATTTGTTTTATTAAATTTACATGCTTCCTATCTCACTATCAAAGGAGGCATGGTGATCAGCAGTTAAATATGCTGAGGAAGAACATGGACAGCCTGGGTTAGAAATCCGAATGTCACACAAGCAGGTTGGGCTATTGTTACTTTCTGCAACACCTGCTGACCTAGCAGTTTGAAAGCATGCAATTTTTATTTTATTTTTATTTTGGTCGTTTAATGACCTTGTAATCCTTTGCGGGGTGAAGTCTGGGCCACTGAATGGAGCTGAGTGTTTACTGGCCGGATGCCCTTCCTGTCGCCAATGCAGAATTTTGCAGCGGATATATTCTCCGTGTGCCCAGAGAGAGAAACAGCAGCCTCTACCTAGCATCGAACTCACAGCCTCCTGATTATGAGGCGAGAGCTCTAGGCCCCCACATCACTCCTTGAAAGTATGCAAATGTGAGTCGATAAACAGTAGATAAATAAATTCTAGATGAATCTGCACAGCCTCTCCCTCAGCTACGGCCGCCTCAAGCAGGAGCCGTAAATCCAGGAATATCTCCAAATTGTACACCCGGTTCAGTCCACAGAAGTAAGAGTCTGTCCAGAGTCAGATATGAAATGTCATCTGGACAGGAAGTTGGGATGGAGGAAGAGGCAAAAACACACGAACACTTTATCTTGCTAGGGTTGAATTGAAGCTGGTAGCCTCCAAGCATCACTTCTCTCTGGATGGAGATATTTAATGAGGTAACATAAGATAGATGCAGTCGGGTGGGGTTCAAATTTTTTAAACAACCGGTTCTGTGGGCGTGGCTTGGTTGGTGGGCGTGGCTTGGTGGTCATGTGACGGTGAACATGGCTTGGTCATGTTATTGGCTGGGCGTGGCCAACTCAATATCACTCACATTGAGGCATGCATCTCCTCGCCTGGCCTCTCATGACTGGGGATGCTGCAACAGTCATGTGTGAAAAATGGCCATAAGTCACTTTTCTTTCAGTGCCATTCTAACTGAATGGTCACTCCACACAAGCAAAATACTAGCAAAGGAGGGGAAAATAACCTCCAGAGAGGTTTCTGAGACAGGAAGTCTAGTCCTGCCAAGAACGTAATAAGGGTTAACGGAGAGGCAGTTTCTGTAAGCAACACCAGAATGTTTCCTTCCTGCCTTCCTTACAGGATTAGGCCAGTGATTTCTTCTAACAGCTGGTTCTCCGAACTGCTTAGAATGTTAACAACCAGTTCTAGCGAATAGGTGAGAACTGGTAGAATCCCACCCCTGGATGCAGTCCTTGGGCGGTTTCATGTAGATGTTAAAAAGGAGCAGCAAAAGGCTTAACTCAGGCCATATTGCAGAGACCTGGGACTCACTGACTCCTCTTCTACCCAGCCAAGTGGAACCAGCCAGAAAGGTCGAAGAAGACCCACCATAACCCTTATTGACATCAATGACCACATCATTTAATAAGGGCAATTCCAGCAGTTCCACTTGTTATAACTCCAATACCATGTGGGTCATTATGTGAGAACTTCATGTGATTTGGATGTGGGAAGAGGTAGGAGTTCCAGGTAGGGATGGTAATCAGCGGCTTTGGACTGGTTCTGGCATCCCGGTAGGGAAAATCCTGACTGGTTCGGAGAACTGGTAGGGAAAATTTTGACTGGCCCCGCACACCCGCCCCCACTCTTACCTCTCACATTTTTCTGCTGTTCCTTAGCTCAGGTGATTTGCGAGGCAGACCGGATTGCCGCGCCTCAGCTGAGCTAAAAAAAACCCGCTCCCCTCACCAGTGCAGGGCAGGCTTTGAGTGCTGCACTGCTCGATGTGTATTCTCTTAACCAATCACACCACCGGGATAGGTTCTAAGGGAGTGCTGGCCCCACCCTCTCTGCCCCACCCTATATATCTTGCCTTTGCGCCACCAGCGAATCTCCGCGCCTCGCCTACTCTGCTCACCAAAGGTAAGCATGCCGCCTGCTTGCCCTGCGCCTCAGGTCAGAGCCCGGGGACGTACCATTCCCCGGCTCCGGCCTTCCCATGGAGCATCCGCCCGATAGCCCTTCACCTAGGCTGGGTCAGGGGAAGCACCTGACTGGAGCCTCCGCCTACATGCCGATGCCTGCCTCTGGCCTCCAACTATGACCCTGTGGGCCAAAGCAATTTATTTGGCCTGCAGCCTGCCATGCTAGGCCGTTGGGGGCGGGGCGGCATGGGCGCAGAAGGGCCAAAGCGGTTTGGAAACAGACCAGAGTCACTAGATGGTTCTTCTTACCTTTAAGACGATCCACCCGGAGCCGCTTCTTCTGTCTCTTGCCGCTTCACTCTGTGCTCCATGTGTTCTCCGGGCCAGCAGCTGCTTCTCTTGCTGGGAGAGCAGACTGCAATTCAGCAGCTGTCAGCCGCCACTTTGCGTCCTCTAAATCCCACCCGGAAAGCCGCCGCGGCCGAGAGAAACAGCATTCAACACGACTGCTGCTTCTCTCAGCTATGGCTCTTTCCCAAAGGGGCTTGGAGGACCCAAAGTGGCGGCCGACAGCTGCTAAATTGCAGTCTGCTGTCCCAGCAAGATCAGCAGCGGAGAGAAGCAGCCGGCCCACTGGTCCGGACAGCAGAGATGGAGTGGAGCACAGGCTCCGAAGTGCAGGTCGATTGAGCCTCGTTGCGCGGCAAAAGCCGCACATGCACGCACTCTCACATTTTTAGCAAACCGGTGGTAGGTTTATTTGAAACCCACCACTGGTCCCAGGCAAGCAGGTCAGCAACTGAGAGCTACGGGCAAGTGAGTGGTGGTTAGAAATAAGTAAATTCAAAAATAAAATAGTATATAAGATGCTTAAAGGTTTTACAAATGGGGGTTGGACTGGATGACCTTGAGATGTCCCTTGCAAGGTGAACTTGGGTGACGAGATGAAACTGTATATAAAAGTCTGTTTTGAGGTTCTAAAGGTGTGGCTTTTGATTTTGAACCTGCTTGTTAAGGTTCTAAAGACCACCAACACTTTGCAAACCGTCTTATTTCTTTTTAATAAATCCTCTTTGTTTTCAACGATCCAAGTTTTTTTTGTTGGCTTTGAGTTATTTCCCACTGCTAAAGCCCAGGACTCTTTAGAACAGCTTTCTTTCTTTCTTGTTTTAATTAGTTTTTATTACACGTTTTCCAACATTTCCACATTTCCAATCTTTACAGCGCTTCAGCATCAGTATCTCTTGTAATTTTATATTGATCTTTGTGTTTTTCTTTCTTTCCTTTTATATACTATTCCTATGGTAACATTCTTACATATATATTTTGCCTTTTCACAAATACCTATATATATATTTCCTGTCGCTCTTGCATAACCCTTATACATAATCTTTGCTTTTATTCTCTAGCCACTCATACCAAGTATCCCAGATCCTGTAAAATTCCATTTCTCCCTTATCCTTTAATTTCATTGTTAGTCTATCCATCTCTGCACATTCAAGCACTTTATCACCATATCCTCTGTAGGAGTAGATCAGCTTTCTACAAACTAGCGTCCTCCAAAGATTTTGACCAAACT
>NW_020720318.1:0-11443 GCF_900518725.1 Notechis scutatus | reverse complement strand
GAATAAGAACTGGCAAATACCACCTCTGACTGGCCCCACCCCCATCTATTCTCTGCCTCCTGAGTCCCAGCTGATTGGCTGGGTCTTCTTTTGTTGTTTTGCATAGGAAAACCGAGCTGAAAAGCAGGTTATGAGATTACAGGCTACAAGATTTTGCAGTAACCTTCCTGCAGGAGTGGGGAGGGAATGGGGATTTTGCAGTAACCTTCCCCCAGGAGTAGGAAGGGAATGGAGATTTTACAGTATCCTTCCCCTGGAGTGGGGTGGGAATGAAGATTTTACAATAACCTTCCCCTTCCATGCCCACCAAGCTATGCCCACCAAGCCATGCCTACAGAACCAGTAGTAAAAAAAATTTGAATCCCACCATTGGGATTCAATACATACTATTCTGGACCAGTTCTTTCTTATATGTGTACATATCTGCACAAACACACATACACTCACACACAAAACTAATGAATAGAGAAAGAAGAACTGGCACAAAAAGTTAGAAGTGCTAAACAGAACTATTTTGAAGATGCAAATAGGCCAGGTAGATGGTTAGCATATAAATTGAGAAAAGAGAAAGAATCAAGGAAAATACTACTGTTAATAGACGGTCAAGGTCAAGTTTGCTATGGTAAGTAGGAGAAAAAGGCAATCATTCGAGACTTTTATGGACAATTATATAAACAGGAGGATCTTGATGAGGAAAAAATTAAACAATATTTACAAAATGCTAACCTACCTAAGATACCTGATGAAACCGGGAAAATGTTAGAAAGTGCTATAACAATCATGGAATTAACCGAAGCACTCAACAGACAGAATAATGGAAAAGCACCAGGACCAGATGGCCTCCCGGCAGAATTTTATAAAACATTACAAGAACCGTTGAGCACTTCACTGTTAGAAGTCATGAATGAAGTTATGTTAAATAAGAAAATACCTAAAACATGGTCAGAAGCTTATATTACACTTATCCCAAAAGAAGGGGTCGACCCTTTACAAATTAAGAACTATAGACCTATTTCCTTATTGAATGCGGATTATAAAATCTTTGCTTCAATTTTGGCAGAAAGGCTTAAAAAATACTTAAACAACTTTATTCACCCTGATCAGAATGGATTTTTACCAAAGAGACAAATTAAAGACAATATGAGGGTAATACTGGACACATTGGAATATTATGAGGCGCGCCCTGAAAAACAAGTGGCTTTGATATTCTTAGATGCCCAAAAGGCATTTGATAATGTGAATTGGAGATTTATGCTATTATTATTGGGACAGATGGGCTTTGCTAGAAAATTTATTCAAGCAATAGAAGCCATATATTATAAGCAAACGGCAAAAGTAATGATAGAGGGAGAATTTACAGACCCTATTAATATAAGAAAAGGTACAAGACAAGGATGCCCATTATCTCCTTTGTTATTTGTATTGACCCTGGAAGTGTTAAACAGAAACATTAGAGAAGATACAAACATAAAAGGAATGAAAGTTAAAAAGGAAGAATTTAAATTGCAAGCCTTTGCAGATGACTTGGTGTTTATTTTGGAAGACCCACTAGAGACAGCTTTAAAACTATTGGAAAAGATAGAGATGTATGGTGAGATGGCTGGCTTGAAAATAAATAAAGACAAAACAAAGATTCTGACAAAGAACATGTTATTAAGACAAAGAGAAGAGTTGGCAGACCTATTGAAAATTCAAGTTACGAACAAAGTTAAATATTTGGGGATATATTTGATGTCAAGATGTATTACATTGAAAGAGAATAACTATATTAAACATAAACAGCAGATAGCATCTGATCTGAAAAAATGGGAAAACCTACAATTGTCATTGATAGGTAGAATTTCAACAATCAAGATGAATATTCTACCCAGAATTTTATATTTGTTCCAAACAATACCAATTAGGCTAGGTAAAGATTACTTTGAAGAATTAAATAAAATTGTGTTGAAGTATATATGGCAAGGTAAGAAAGCGAGAATAAAACTAAAACTTTTACAAGATGCTAGAATCAGAGGAGGATTTGGCCTTCCTAATTGGGAGTTGTATTACCAAGCTGCAAACTTAATGTGGGCCAAAGAATGGATAACGTTAAGAAAGACTAGATTGTTGGCATTAGAAGGACATGATTTATTATTGGATTGGCATGCTTTTCTATGGTATAAAGGAACTAAATCACAGGGTTACTTTAGAAGGCATTATATACGGGAATCGTTATGGTTGAATTGGGAGAAAATTAAGAAACAATGTTATTTGAAAATCCCAGTTTGGTTATCAACTATTGAAGCTTTTTCTTATCCTATAACCTATAAGAAGGAACAAACAGTTAGATATGGGGAAATATTGGATGAAAAGGGTGAACTTAAAACGATGCAAAATTTAGAAGAACAAAGTATAAAGATGAATTGGTTTTCATATGCGCAAATACATTCAAGGTATCTTAAAGATTCTAAAATAGATGGATTTTATGATAAATTGACTGACAGATAGGATTTTGACAGGTACTGATGAAAAAGTGATCAAAAAATTATATAGTTATTTGTTGGAAATTAAATTAGAGGAAGAACAAGTTAAAGAAACAATGATTGCTTGGGGGAAGAATTTTGGATATGGGATTGATTTAGAGAAATGGCAAAAATTGTGGTCTCAAAATTATAAAATGACAATGTCAACAGCATATAAAGAAAATTTGTATAAGATGTTTTACAGGTGGCACTTTCCCCCGACAAGAATAGCAAGAATGTTCAAGAATAAATCTGAAAAGTGCTGGAAATGTCATCAGATTCCTGGCTCATATTACCATATGTGGTGGACTTGTGAGGAGGCCAGGAAATACTGGACTAGAATTCGCATATGGTTGGAAAAAATGACAAAGAAACATATAGATTTGAAACCAGAGATTTTTTTATTGGGAATCTTACCTGATACATATAATAAAAACTTAAAGTATTTGATTGTAAATGTATTAACAGTGGCTAGGATTGATTTTGCTAAAAATTGGAAGAATGAGAAAATACCATTAGAAGAAGAAATTATTAAGAAAATATTGGAATGTGCTGAAATGAGTAGATTGACATTTGAAATTAGAGAACAAGAAGATAAAATTTTTTATGAAGTTTGGGATCTTTTTTATCAATGGTTAGATAATACAATATAATATTAAAATATTTAGAAACCTAGGAAATAATGAATATAATTTTTTTTGGTTTTGATAATATTTTTATAATATTTTATTAAGATAGACTTGGTATTTTATGATTTGTTATAAAATAAATTAATTAAATTATAGTTATCTCGCTTAAGTATGAATTAGTAAAATTATAGTCAAATGATTGTTTAATAATGATATTAGGATATATAATTGTTGATTGATAATATGAGTTATTATGTAATATAATTATTTTGATGACTATGAAATGGATGCACAAAAAGGAGTGGTAAACCAACCGATATTCTGTCTGTAAATTTATGAAGGATGATGATGTTTTTATGTTATGTTTTATGTTATATGTGTTTTTGTTTGTTGTTAAAATCAATAAAACTTTTACTTAAAAAAAACCTCTAATGAATATTTCTCCGAAGTTAATGACACGTACTGATTTTTGAAAATTGAAATTGAAAAATTGAAAAATGAAAAGATTCAAGGAACTCTCTCTCTCTCTCTCTCTCTCTCTCTCTTTAATGAATAGACTATACCTCTTGCTCTTTGCAATGATCATTGCCCACCAAGCTCCAGAATGAAAAGGAAGGAAGAGGAGCCATTTTTTTACTATGATTGTAATACTTGTAAAATTTTCAAATGAAAGAGGTAGGAAATGTTGTATTTTATTATTATGTATGTGCAAATGTGTGTCTCCATAAAGACACACAGAGATATCATACAAAGATATCACACACATAGCAATAGCATTTAGACTTATATACTGCTTCACAGTGCTTTACAGTTCTCTCTAAGCAGTTTACAGGGTCAGCATCTTGCCTCCAACAATCTGGATCCTCATTTTGTTGACCTCGATAGGATGGAACGCTGAGTCAACCTTGAGTCTAGTGAGATTCGAACTGCCAAATTGCAAGCAGTCAGCAGAAGTAGACTGCAGTATGGCACTCAAACTACTACACCACCATGACTCTTCAGGTCATCCTCATTATTCATGAGAGTTCTATTCTAGTTGAGGTCTCCAAATATATCTTTTAACAAAGAGATATGATTAGATGTTAATGTTGCTGGACTATATCTGCTAGCATGTCCGACTTGGAGGATTGAAAGCAATGAATGATGAGAATTGTTGCACATTTTAGTTTCAAAATCCATAGTTGTCCACTGAATTTTGATGACATAGGATGTTTTCAATTAGTAAATACTTCTCAGTAAACAACAGTATGCAAAATTTGAAATACTGCTATGAATTCTGAAATACTGTACATATTTTCACAGATATGGATGACTGCTTAGACTGTCCAGAAGAACATTCATTATCTTCCAGAAGAGATTGTAGTTGAATGTAATGAAGGATCAGGCAACATGTTCTATTATATTTTAGGATATATGGGATTTCTTGCTCTCATCAGCTACATTGTGGCTTTCTTTGCTCGAAAACTGCCAGACTCTTTTAATGAAGCCAAAGTTATTGCTTTTAGCATGCTGGTGTTTTGTAGTGTATGTGAGACATTTGTCCCAAGTTATCTGAGCACCAAAGGAAAATACATGGTAGCTGTGGAGATCTTCTCCTTCTTGGCTTCCAGTATAGGAATATTGGGATCTATCTTTTTCCCTAAATGTTACATAATCATACTGAGACCAGAACTCAACCCAAAGGAGCACCTAAAAATGAAAAATTAACAATTACTGCTATCGATTGATTTGAAGAAGTTAGCACTGGCTTTGAGAAGAAAGTTGGAGAGATAGAATGTTGCAAAGTTGTGAGGAGAAAGAAAATGTAAGAAAAGGATTTACCTCCAACTTGATCTCACTGTCCTTAAAATGGAGAAAGGGGATCCTTTGGAGTAGCTATCAAATGTCTGTAGATATAACATATAACAATGAAGTAACATTCCTGTAATCCCTGCAGCATCAGTTTTGTGGCCTGGCCTACTTGA
Source organism: Notechis scutatus (assembly GCF_900518725.1). The sequence continues at coordinate 6,349 of NW_020720318.1, read as the reverse complement.
AAATATTGACATGTTATTTGGAAGTAAACATATTTCATTATAATATTTCTTTTTCAGCCCTTAAAGCAATGCATCTTGTCAGCTAAAAAAGGCAAGATACTGTATTTATCTCACTGTATAAACTGTATATATAGGTTCACATTTATCCTCCGTTTCATATTTATTTCATATTACATATCGTCTCATTAAAAATATTTCAATTACGACTGCTCTATGACAAGTACAGTGAAAGGCAGATTGATAACCATTGTTAAAGATAAAACCCAAAATAGATGAAAATATAATGTACAATGGGCAAAGAACATGCCTTCTCAGAGTCTGTGGAGGTGAGAAAAAAATGATTGGCTGGTTAGAGCCTAGAGGATGGTGAATTCTGAGAGTTGAAGGCCACACATCATAAAATTGCTGAGGTTGAGAAACACTGAGCTCAAAATTTTCAGTGTCAACTCCTTTATTTGAAGCCACAGTAAGCTAACCCATCTCAACTGGTCTGATTTCTTGACCAACCTGCTTCACAAAGTGAGGCATAAAAAAGTATGAAGGTGATAATGGCTAATTTATTTATACCTAAAAATGGAAACTATTTTTAACTGGGGACCCCATGTCTGACCTCCCATCCATGTAAACCTTGGGTCAGAAATATTTCTATTCATGACCAAATCAGGTGACAACCAGAATTTTCAGCAAATTTTTGTTTCTAGTCACAAACACATCTTCATGTGGAGACTAGACACAGCTGCAGCAATTTTCCCTGCTGTGATGATTTCCCTTTCGGTGCCATTTTTTAATCTGCGCATGCACAGACGGTCATGCTTCCGGTCACTACCAAATTGGGTTGCGACTGTAGTCCTGGAATGAATTATGGTCACGACCCTAGGTTCCACTGTATTCTTAGATACTTCAGAGATAATTGTATGGTTCTTTTGGTCATAAGAATGCAGTACAAGATATTTAATGGATAAAGTCAAAGGACTATTCACTCCATCATAGTATTTCCTCAATGGAGCAAAGGGATGCCTACAGGAAGCTTAAACATGGATACGATCATGCCCTTAAGAACCAATTTATTTCTTGTCCTGGAAGTATGACACCAATTTATGCCTCGTAGCCACTGATAAATTTATCATCAGTGGTCTGCAATGCTTTCTAAGATACTGGACATCACAAGATCATATGGAAGCAAATTATTTAGCTGGATATGTTATTTAGCAGTACTCTGTTCCTTGGGCAGAATTCTCCTTAACATACCTTCTTACTTCAGTTTGTTTAAATGTTGGTTCCAAAGACCTTTGTTGGCCATGTAAAACATATATTTACTGTGAATTATGTATCCTCTTAGCATATTGGAAAAGAATTATTGATAGCAATCTTCCAATATCAAGGAGACTGTCACAAACAAAATGGGGTCAACCTATTCTCCAAAGCCATCTTTTGGAATGCTTCCGAGCAGCGTTTGTGGTGGAACACGATTAGAAAACCAACAAGAACTAATCAAGTGGACCAGGAGGAAGATAGTCAGCAATGGCCGACTGAACAGCCTGACAGAGGGCCAAGGCTAGGGATGAATCAGCAGAATGATGGTGGAGCGGCTTTTGACTAAATTATTCACTGGGCTTCTTCTGCAGATGAGGAAGTGAAAGGGAGTGCTTTTTCAGTGATTTGTGGAATGAGCTGTGTCAGAAGAGAAAACCCAAATGGACTGGAGGAGATGCGGTGAGAGATCAGTGGTGGCAGAAGGATCAGCAGGGAAAGCCAGACAGTAAGCTGAAGTGGAGATAACAGTAATTCTGGATAGTGTTAAATGTGGTTTGTCAACCTGAGAGCTGCAGTGAAGAAAGGAAAGTTTCCTTGATAGCTGATCAGAAGAAATGTGAACTTGTTGCTGTTTAACAACTTTCTGAGAAGAGGACAAAGTACTGAACTAAAATTGAGTTGTTATAAGTGACTGAACATTTTTGGACAGCATTAAGATCCACCAAAGGAAAATACATGGTATCTGGGGAGATCTTCTCCATCTTGGCTTCCAATATAGGAATATTGGGGTCTATTTTTTAACCTAAATGCTAAATAATTTTACTGAGACCAGAACTTAACACAAAGGAGCACCTAAAAATGAAAAATTAACAAGTACTGCTATCCATTGATTTGAAGAAGTTAGTACTGGCTTTGAGAAGAAAGTCGGAAAGATAAAATGTTGCTCAGTTGTGAGAAGAAAGAAAGTGTATGAAAAGAATATAGTTCCAACTTGATCACAATGCTCTTAAAATGGGGAAAGTGGATCTTTTGGAGTAGTTATCAAATGTCTGTAAATATAACATATAACAATAAAGTAATATTCTTGTAATCCCTGCAGCATCAGTTTTGCAGCCCGGACTACTTGAAAATATTGATATGTCACTTGGTAGAAAACATATTTGATTATAATATTACTTTTTCAGCTCTTAAAGCAATGCATCTTGTGAGCTGAACAAGGGCAAGATATTGTATTTATCTCACTGTACATAATTGTACTGAGAATCCTTGCACCACCAGATTTGTGACCTATCCTACTTGAAAAGATTGATGCAATTACATAAAGGTTCAGTTATATAAAAGGCATACTACTAGGATACTATTAGATACCAATAAACAGTACCTAGAGCATGTTACTCCTGGTGGAAAATGCAGAGATAATTGGAGAAAGTTGGTCCCACAAATATTCTGCTCTTATATAATGTAGAACTTTGTAGATTGCATGAGTTTTATCAGCAACATTAATTAACATTTATCAATAAATACATTAAGCAGCCAGAGGCATGTTACTATTTACTACATTTTGAACTGTTCTCAGAATGTCCAATAAATTGTAAGATATATTTTACTTTTGTCATATCAATATACCTTGATGCATTCAGCAGCCAAGTTTCAATGTCATATTTAAGCACAACATATACTAACATGATTTAGTTATCATGCAATTTCTCTTTCGGTTTGCAAGGTTTCGGCAGCGGCAGGGATTCACGATACTGCGCGATCCCTGCTGCGTTCGCCGCCAAGGTTCCCCGATCCGTTTGGATCTGGGGGATATAGCTGCCCCGTAGAGGCAGCTGAAGACAGGGGGGATCCGGACAGGGGCTTGGGGGTGTCGCAGACCCCCTCCCCAGCCGGCAGAACCCCCTTTTCCCAAGGCAGAGGAGCGGCGGTCAGCAATGGTCGCCACGAAGAAATCTGCAGCCGGACAAGCTGGTGCAGGAGGGAGAAAGTTGATAGAATTACGAAAGTTGCTTTCAACCAGGACAAGGCAAGAGAAAATGCCCTGGAGGCTTGAAGGCTGCTAAGGATACATTGTTTCCAGTGAGAGTTACAAGCTGCGAATATTCTAAAAGGGAAAGTTTGTTTGTTTTTGTTTCACTCTTCTTCCTAACGTGACAGTGGATGGAAAAAATCTTTTTGGCTGTGAGTGGGAAGGGAGAGGGAAAAAAAAATTGGAGCAAAATTTGAAAATAAGGAGAAGATTGCCTAGAATTCTAAAGAGTTACTAAACATCAATAAGACTTCTAAAAGATATATAAGGGAACTTTAAAGGGAACTTTGTGACTAAACTTCAACCCAGAAAGAGAAAGTGAAGAAGGAGAAAGTATTTAAAAGGAACAGCTTGTTTGGATTGTGTGGTGATTTTGGAACTTCTGAGAATTATTTCTGACTAAAAGCACTTGGGTGGTTGTTTGGAAAAACTTTTTCTCTACACAATGGTATCACTTGTGGATGGACTGAAACTTGTATATCAAAAATATGAAAAAAAAAAAAAAAGCAAGAAGGGAAAGATGTCCTTGGCACTCTTTTTCAATTTTTAGAAATGGCGGTTTGTACTTATGTAAAGCTGAATGAGCAACAGGATGATGGGGACAAAGAAGAAGCCATCTTTGATGAACAAATAACTTTGGTCGGAGAAGGAAAAAAGAAAGAGAAAAAGGAAAAGAAGACTTTAAGACCTGGAAAAACAACCCAAAAAGAGAAGAATAAGGTGAAAGGGGGATATTATGTTAGGAAACAACAGAAAGGGGGAAAGCAGAATAAAAGGGAGATGGAGAGAGGGGGTAAAGAGGACAAGGAGAAGAAGAAGCAAGGGAGAAAGGAAGGGATGAAAAGCCTTAATGGTGGCAAGATGTAAAGAAGCAAAAGTGATAATGGATAAATTTTTATTGAAAAATAAAAATAATGGAGATAATGGATAAATTTTTATTGAAAAAGAGATTCTAGAAAGGTACATAAGATTGCATTTCTATATTTGTATTTAGAAATAACGATAGAAAATTGGAAATAATATGTAATTTAAAATGTGATAAAATATTTAGTATAATCTAGTGAAAAGGGGAGTACTGTAATAAAACAATGATTTAAGATATGTGATGTGGGGGGGGGAAAACAATTTTGGAAAGCATAAGTGTTCCCACAAAGGCATGATATTTAATTGAAATGGATAAATTTTTAAGATATAAATGATTGTTAATATTAATGATTAGACTGTTATCCTAGTGAAACTTTTTGAGAAATGAGAGATTTGAAGTAGAAGAAGGGGGAACATCGTAATGAAATAATGATCTATAATTTGTGATGTGGGGGGGGGGGAATAACTATGGAAAATAGGTGCTCCCATAAAAGTATGTGATTTAACTGAAAAGTAATGTGCTAAATATTTAAGATATGAATATCAATATCAATGAATAGATTTGTATTGGTTTTGATAATACTGTATAATTTTAGAATGTACCAGACAGAATCCCAATGTAAATGTGTGTTCTATATTAAGTATCATAAATATAGGGGAAAGAGATAAAGGCATCATACTCCATTTAGTGTACAGGAGAATTTTTTTTTTTTTTAAAGAAGAAAGATAAATGGATAGCTGGAAATAGAACAGACAAAGAATAATAAATATTATGATTTGAATTGAGAGGAGATAAATAAAATAAAATTGAGAAAATTTAAAAGAGAGGAGAAGTTATATAGAAAATTGAAAATGCTAATAAGATATGGAATGGTATGTAAAATGAATATGAATTTGAATTTGTGTCTGTACCAAGAGTTTTAACCCGGGACTAAGCAACTTTCAGAAAAGATGTTTTTTATGCTTTTATATTTTGTGTTTTGGTGTATTTATGTTTTGTATGTCTTTAAAAATTAATAAAATTTGTTCAAAAAATAAAAGGCATGATACTGTATTTATCTCAAGCATAGCATATTTCCTGCAAAATTATCCTTCTCATTGACACTAAGTTGAACACACACACACAAACACACAAATTATGTGTGTGTGTGTGTATTCCTAATAAATCCAATCTAAGAAATCTAATAAAAAATAGATGAAACAAAAATTTATTACATTATATCCCTAATAAATCTATTCCCAGTAAATCAAATCTAACAATTAGATCTAGGGATAATTTATGACATGTCTATTCCTAAAAATATTCCCAATAATTATAATTAATACATTTAATATATACCTATTTATTATATTCCTAAAAAATATAATATGTAGCTCTCCTTTTATTCAGCAGCTCCAGTACTTTATAATCTACAAAAGAATCATCATAAGGCTCAAACCAACAATGGAGAGAGATGAGGAAGAGAAGGAGGAGGAGTAAATGTGACTGCATACCTTATGATTATCTAAGATTGTAATTATGAAATCATCATTACTCTAAGGCAGAAAAAAAATTTCCATTCTAATTGCATATTGCTATATAACTCCTGAACTGATGAAAGGGAAAGTTGGCGTACGTATGTATGTATGAATGTATGTATGTATGTATGTATGTATGTATGTATGTATGTATCCATCCATCCACCCATCCATCCATCCATCCATCCATCCATCCATCCCTCCACCCATCTATAGATTCAGCAGATCAATGTATATGCATTTCATGGTGGGAGCCTGGGTATGTGTAGAAAGGGAGTAGAGGAATCTGGACTCTCGTGGGCTTTCAGGGGTTACGCTATAAATATATTAAATGTATACACCTAATAAATCTATTCCTAGTCAATCAAATCTAATAATTAGATCTAGGGTTAATTTAGGCATAATAAATTATTCCTAATAAATATAAATAAAAATAAATATAAATATGATTATATATGATTATATTCCTAATAAATCTAATCTGTAGCTCTGATTTCATTCAGGAGCTCCAGCACTTTCTACAAAACAATCATTATTAGTCACAAAGCAGTGATGGAGGAGGAGGGGGAAGAAAAGGAGGAGTTGTTACCTCTGAGAGTTTGCCGACTTCACTGTTTTGGAAAATGTGACCGCATAACTTATGATTATCTAAGGTGATTATAATTACTCTCAAAGTTAAAAAAA